>BGPR01039791.1:0-14177 GCA_013235015.1 Araneus ventricosus
CGTGAAGCACTTTTCGGCTAATTATTTTACTATGTTTTCTGATTAACCATCGAAAGAAGTGCTTCCTCTTATGATTTTTATTACCAGGTGACAAAGTCAATAAAGCAAAGTGTTGTATTTACATAAGCCATGAGGTTTCTTTTGGACACTCGTCACGACGAAACAAATTTTTTTAATTTCAGCCCCCCCTCCTCCCCCCGACCCGAATCCTGATTCTGCCACTGTTTTTTTTTCCTGAATACGTAGGGGATGTCCGAGACGTGGATGATTCAATTGATGTTTTTTTTTACAAATAACACTGGTGTCACTGCTATTTGAACTTATTTCTGCAATAAAATGTTTATCAAAATATAATTCGTGGAAATTGATTTGTAATTTTATTTCGTAATGCTAGAAAACAAAAGTTATAAATTCAAATTACCATTAAGTACATTTTCGAAACCCGTTCATAAATTCATTTTATTCTGAAACACAAGAATATCGCAAGAAGCAATTCGCCTACGTGTCAGTTTAAATTAAGAATTTACATATTCTTCCCAAATTTTACAGAAAAGCTCATGGGAGCGTCTGATCCATATGATCGTTTTTGAAGTTCTATTTATCCGTACGAAGTTCTTATTTAGAATCTGAATTGAATTGGAAATTCTCTAAGTTGTAAGGTTGGTACTTATTAAGATAGAAAAATCATGCGTGCTTCACTGCTCGAGTAGAAATTTGCCTACTATACAATTCACGTGCTCGGAGTTCAGGACTAGGGTTTCTTCAACATCGATAGACTATCGATATTATCGGTTTTCGGAACTATCGACTGAAACAATCCATAGTATCGACTTTCTCAAAACTATCGATAGTATCGACTTTCTCAAAATTATCGATAGTATCGACTTTCTCAAAACTATCGATAGTATCGATATTTTTCTCCAGGGCAATAAAATCGATAAGCACATTTCAGTCGATAGTTTTAAAACTATAGCTTCAAAACTATCGACTCGAACTATCGACAATTTCAAAACTATCGACTGAAACAATCGTCTGGAAATATGGATAGTTTCTAAACTATCGACTGGAAGAACACCTATCGATAGTATCGCTGGGGAGACAACTATCGATAGTTTTGAAACTATCGATACTATCAATAGTTGAGTCGATATTTTGGGAAAACTCTCGACTACACTATCGGTAAACACCTATAGCCAGCGAAAAAACTATCGATAGTATCGATAGTTTTTTTGAAACTATCGATACAAATCAAAATATCAAAATTGCACGTTACTGTAACTAAACCAAACAGGATGCCATAAAATAATTTTGTAATAAATAAATATATACGAAACATATTTCTTGCAGATTCTGCTTTTTGAATGAGAGTTTAAGTACATGTGTCATAATAGTTACAAAGTTAGCAAATACTATTGTTTTCATAGATAAAAGTGACTTTCGAAAGTCAGTATGTTCTATTATTCCCTTATTTCCTTCTTTGAGATGTTTGATAGCTCTTTATTTACGAGTTGATCTAGAATATTAATAGACATTACTGATTTTACTATAATTATTTAAAAACAGTAAATTTAATACTGAGTGTTCATCTGAGATTGGAAAATTTTTCTCCTTCATTCTCTATTTGATCTATTGCATGCTCGGAATTTGCTTTTTTTCAATTTTCATATTTATTTATATCTGAATATTTATGTAATTTAAAATTCAAAAAGAAAGTAAACAAACATGTTTGGCTCGCAATTAAGATTTGTTTCTTAAATTACTATAAATGAATTAAATTTGAATATATTTAAGTTTCTTTAACTATTTCAAGACACAAATTAGCAGCTGATAGTTACTCTTTGGCAAGGAGATAGTTTAAGAATTTAGGAACTGCATATTTTGATTGAAAATCAATTTTATAAACGAAAGTTTTTAAACCCTCCTCTAATTAGATTTATGAGTATCTATATCTTATTTTGCATGTGTTTTGAGTCTTATTTCGCGAAAGCAACTAAAAATTTCATTAAAAAAATAGGAAAGAATTTTAAGAAAAAATTATGTGCCTCAAACTTATAAACATTTTTGATTAATTACAACAAATCCAGAAATACTTTGCAAAAGAAATCATGTCTTTTTTGGAGTTTGCGGCTGCCACTTTCAAGCTTAGTAATATCTAATTAATTTTCGATGAATATTTACAAGAGTTCGATTTTCCGGCAGACAAAAATATTTTCCGCGCTTTCGTATTTACATAACAAGTCATATTTGTGAGACGGAACGTTCCCCGAAATAAAATTAAATTAATTCTCATCATCCCCAAAAGTCACTCGAAATCCTTCATCAATTTGCATAATGGCGTCCCGCTTTTGTTGCCACAGGTCAGATGAAAATAATCAGTTTAGGAAAATAAATTTGATTTATTATGTAAAAAGCGCCGTAAAAAAGTTCAAAAAAGTTTACGAAGCAACAGGAATATGATCAAAAGTTAAGCAAAAAATAGAAGTTTCGTTAAACAAACTGATGCATCTTGAATCAGACAGCCCAAGCATGAAAGAGGAATAAATGAACTTTAAAGGGAAAAGGCACGGTTTAAGGGCTATTGTATACACAGTTTAAGAATATTATTACTTATCTATGGTTTATGAATAGTGAAAAACAAATTCTTCTGTTAATTATTAATTTATTCGATTCCTTTCCTTTATTCTTTCTTTGCCGCACTTTGAATCCATCGAAGATTTACATCTCGATTAAAGATGCACGATGCTTATTAAGCCTCGTTCCAACCGCGTGTGGCTTGGCCAAACCTCGAGTAGATCGAGGTTCGTACTTGTGGAATGTGGTCGGTTGAATTCGACTGGTCGCACCCTCCCAACGGCGCGTGGCTTTGCAAATATCTCGGTAGCGCTCGAGTGAGCCGATGCATTGGCGCCGTCTGGCCTGTCTATTTTCCTTTGATGTGTGAGCTATTTACTGCCATAACGCGGTGTTAGATTGCAAAAAATGCAACTACATCATTTTTCGGCTTTGCCAATATTTTTAATTATTTAAATCTTCGCCACCAAAGTTTCTTTCGTATCTTGTGGCATCTTTGGCAACTTTTAAAATTTCAACGGTAATTTTTTACAGTTTTATTAAATATCTTAATTTTTCTTAATTATTTTTCTAGTAATCAACTTGATTATTAATTGCTTTAACTTTTTATGTCATTTCCTTTAATGTTTCAAGTTTATTAAATTGTAATTTAATTTATTTAACGGAAATATTTGCTCGCCATTTTGTACAGCGTATGAATTTTTGTGTGAAATGGCTTTAGCGTCGCCTGACTGAGAGAGATTCCTTTGTGTGATTTGAATTTTTGACGTGTCTGTTCTTGCAAGAAGAGTGGGTGCAGCTGCAGGGCCCGAGGGCCGTTTGGCCTCTCGGTGCTTGCCCCTACAGAAATTACCGATGATCTCGAAAAAGAAGGTTCGAATAACGAGCTAGTATTCTTCAATGATATGTAACAAGAAACTGTGGTTCGTGAAGAGTTTCAGCGAAGTAATTTTAAGATTAGAAACTGTGAGTTCTTGTGCAACGATGATTCTGAAATAGTAAAATGGTGGTTATCACCTGCGTCCTTTTCCAACTACATTTGGCAAGAAGTATGTAGATTGGTGTTTAAGCAATGCAAGTTTAAGAGAATATAGTGTGTTCTTGTGCAACGGAAAATGTCCGCCAATATATGTGATCTGATAAAATCTAGAGACGTGTGAGACTGCAACGAAATGTTCAATTGTATTGAACAAAATTAATAATTGCTGAATATGTCGTAAAAAATTGAAGAGAGCGAAAAAAAGTATAGCCAATTAACTCGCGAACTTCCTATGCGTTCCATGTCTACATTTTTCTATGGCAACTTTCTGATTATTCTTTCAATTCCGTATACGAGATCTCAAGTAATTATTTTTTAGTTTGCTTACACGTTAGGAAAGGAAATATGTTTTCACCTTTTTCATTTCTGGCTCTAAAATTCATAGAGCAAAAGAAATTTCAATTAAAGAATTTTATTTTTTGATGATAGCGCTATAGTCTATTGTTTTTTAAAGCTGCAGCTGTTTTCATGCGTAATTTTATGTAAATTGTTCTTTCTGTCATTTCGTGTGCATCATAATCAGAATATATCCATTTGTTAAATAGGGCAGTAATTTTAATTTAAACAATTGTTAATAAAAAAAATATTCTATTTAAAAATTTTGGTTTTCTTTAATTTTTCAATTGTGTAAACGCAATGTACTACTTATGTTTTCAGCTACTTCCTTTAGCGGCCAATTATTTTTAGGTGCTTGAAAAGGTAGGTGCTCAGTTAAGTGTAGCAAAAATTGCATTTTATTTGTATTCATGTTTCAGCACCCAGTGTTCATTACATGATTGAATATAAATCTAAAATTGAAATATAAATCTAATTTAACAATTTGGCACCATTCTAGATTTAACAATCTATAAATAACATTTAAAAATTAACACGCGGGAAGTAACAGACGCACTTCAAGCCCACGAGCAAGATCTATTCTTTCTGTTCCGACGACAAGGAATAACGCGGACCGCGGTCGAAACTCGTGGGAAGACAAGCTGTTTGAAAGCAGCTTTAGGAGCTGAGAGATCGTTGTTTATATTACATTACAACACCTGCATCCCTCGTGTTCAGAGTTATTCGGCTCCTTTCCGATTTGGGTGGATAAAAGAGAATTTCATTTTTTATAAGGAAAATGGGCCTAACAGGGACAAAGAACAATTATGACAAATAGGGACAAAAAACAATGACTACAACAAAGCCAAGTACAAACATAAAAATGACACGAAAAACAAAACAATTAAAAAAACGCAAAAAATACATCGAAATAAAAAAGATAAAGATTAGAAAGAAAAGTTTGAAGATGCTAGATTTGTGAGTCAGTTCAAGAAGGTTCAAGTTCAATGACGTTGCTCTACAAGGAGATCCTCCTCATCACACATGAAGCGCATTTGAAGTCGAAATATGGTTCATTGCAAACTATTTGTGAGGTTGTTTTTAACCACTGTAGTTTACTTTGCCGTGTAAGAGCTTGTAAATGACAGGAGTGTGTTAGGGTACATTTCGTGGCTTATTACATTGGATCTCCTTTTCTCTGCATTTGTCATGTGTCCGAAGATTGAAGCAAAGAAAATATAAAGGGAAAGGTCCGTATTCGGAGTCGAACATAAATGCTTCTCGATTCCATCTACTGACTTAATCGAAACTCTGGACACTATCTTATACGTATTTCGTCTTTATTCCACTTGTTTATAGCAGAAGTCAGAGAATGACAGTTTTTCAGACACCCAATGTTTGTAGCACATGACCGGTCAGACAAGATGACGGAAATCGTGGACTGTATTCAACCAGCTTGAAAATACACACGATGGTAAAGGAAATTCATCAGCATCAAAAATTCAAACCAATCGGGTGTCACTTTGACGGTGACGTAGTTCGTCTTCCATGATTCCGAGATCCCGTCTGACCGGTTGTCTCAATGCATATCATGGATGCAAACTTTTTTGGCGTTTGGAATTACCCTCGTCGTCGGTTTGCGGAAACAGGCGACGATAAGCTGTCCGTGTGATATACGCTTAACACCATATGGCGTTGTGTGCTTAGCATCGTATTAAATTTAAAGGAAACGAATTTGCATTTTGAGGATTTTACCATTGATCTACAATTTTCGAGTAAAGATCATATACATTTACCCATCTAGCTTGCTGTGTTTTTTAGCTATCGCATTCACACACGTATGAACTGACTGACTTACAGACTGTCAGCCTAGTGACAGAATTTCCACAAAAGTTGGTACAGATATACAGTTCATTTTATAAAACCATATAAAAATCGTCATACATCTATGACGTTACAGTTTTGATAGATAGATATAATCACAGAAATTTTTTTTACATAATCAAGAATGTTTCAAAGGTGTACTTGCATCAAATTCTCGAGGTCGAAGCTTTTGATGATAACAATATTTTCCCTTTCGTTTACACAAAAAAGTGAAGAAGGTTTAAAAATTAAATTATTGATAGCCAAATAAGAAAATATAGGATATGTTTATACAAACATAAAATATAAGCTTTAAATATTTTAAAAAATATTTAAATAATTATCATTAACCTCTTTTTAAAAATATTGACACAAATGCGTACGTTTGATTTTCTTTTAAATAAAAATTAATATTGGAGAAAATGACATCAGAATCTGTTGGATAAAAATTCAAATGGATGAGTATTTTATAATTATTCCCAAAAATATGAATTTACTGAATCACTGAACTGATGCCGATATTAAATAATCATAATTTAATCAAATAAAATATTAGAATGTATTATGCTTTAAAAAATTGTCCCTGAAGAGGTTAAAAAGTTTTTTAATATTAAGTATTTGGCATTTCAAAATTAATTAAAATGTAGCAAATTTCAACAAAAAAGATTGTAAGAAGAATTATTAAAAATGATAAGAAAAATTGGATACTGTTGTAAAAATTGGTACTGAATATGAGAACTGTTAATTGAAATCAGCTGGAATAACTGTCTTCGTTTTTTAATCTTTTACTTTCTGTTAAACAAAGAAGACGGCGATGGTCTAGTAGTGGTAAGATCTTAGCTTCGGAACCGGAGGGTTCAAGTGTCGAAACCTGATTTCATTGATGATCCGCCGTATATGGGGCCTGCTGCAAGTTAAATCATACATAGGGGACCAAACGTCCTCCCACTGGCACTGTGCGAAAGTTTGGAGAGGATGCCTGCTCAGGTTTCGTCCTCGTCATCTGACCGCGGTTCAAAATTACGATGTGCGTCCCAAAGTATACCTCGTGTTGCTACAAACTTCAAATTTCAATGCTAATATAACTAAACTAAAACTAAACTTAAATGAAGCATTCAAAGAAAAAATTGAACTTGAGAATTTGAAGATTCTCAACTTTTTAGAACTTTTGAAGTATGGAAAGATAACTTTTGAAGTTATGTCTGTCTGTAAGTGATTCATATCTCAAATGATTCTCAACTTTTTAGAATTATTAACATATGAAACAAGATGGACGAAAGAAATTTAGAATAAAATTTTTGCATCAAAAATGCACATTTATATCGAATTTTGACCAAAATCCATCTGCGGGATAATTCTTTCTTCTGTCCATGTGTATGTTGTGGTGTTATGGTCCAGTGTGACCAGGGTTTGATCAGGGATCAGCAGATTTAAAGAAGTCACAGAATTTCAGCATTATAAATTTAATGACAATCTTGATTAATTTTCTATATTACACTGTATGTACATTTGATATATAAATATTGCAAGACCAAAGATAATCCAAGTCCCGGATATAAATCGCGAGAATCAATGAACAATATGTAACTTGACTACGTCGAGGTTACTAACGGTGAGAATACTCTGAGATTCAACTCTATCGTTAAAGTTCGGTGAACTATGAGAGTTTCATAGTCTATGGATAACTCAGGCCGAGTTAAGAAAAACACCGAGAGTCGGTATAAAATATCGAGATTGACAAACGCTCGATAATACTCAAAGGTCTACCACAATGACACTTTCCAGCGAAGATGCTTTCGACTAACACGAGGTCCATAACGCCTGTTCGTCGTATCAGTTCCGATTTCGGATTTACAAACCAACACGACGGAGACAGCTCTCGGTCTGTTTACTTTTTTCTCATCTCTATCTATTCTTTTCCCTCTCTTTTTAAACATATTACCTTCAAAGGCCAGGGGAGTGGTTGATGAATCACCTCCTGGTGATTCGTCCTCAAGCTGGACAAATCACCCAACCGCAGTCGTGTGTCTTCCTTCATGGTGTTGATTGGATGCGGTGAATCTTAACCGTAGGTCTTTGTTGGCTTACACGCGGGTGGTCTGCCAAAAGAAACCGCACTCCGCTGGGCCCTTGTAGGCAGATTTATCACTCACTTACGCTCATCTTGTGTTGTTCACTCGGGGACTTCGGTTGGGATGGCCGGCCCGTCGGGGAAAAGAGAGGAGACATCACAATGTGAACATGATAACGCAAAAATGTGATAAACAGGTTGAATAAAATTTATCTTACAGTATTGTTATCGGAACTCTTGATCTGCACGAAATTTTGTATTAAATTCGTCAGGGAATTGACTACCTGTCGATCCATCTACTTATCTGTATGTAAATTCAAAAACGCTTGAAAGTAGTTAAATGAAATTTGGTAGATAGTCTTATCACCAAAATTGCAGATATGTAGCAGATATAGGTCCCAATCAATCGACAGAAAAAGTTCAGAAATGAATAATCGATGTTCTTCACTTTACGCAAAACTTAAGATATTGTCTATTAACGCACAGCAGGAGAAAGTTAAATGGAGAACACTAAAATGTTTACCTCTTTATTCACAAATATTCATACATGACGTATAGAAATAAATAATATATAATAAATAAATAATAGCTGAATACTTCATCTTCTTGAATTCTTAATTTCCCTTTAATTGTGCAAATTAATCCTAACCACTTGCGTGATGAAAGAAATTGCCATCTTCTCTCTCGTATCTATTTATATTTTCATTAGAACACATTTCTCGAATTAATTTGTAAATGAGGTCATTAGGAATCGAGACATCAAGATTAATTTCATTTGCGCAAGGAATGTCTGAATGCTGTTATTGTATTTATTAATATGAATTGAACAAGTTATGCATAGATACAATCTATATTTAGATAAATGCCGTTTCAATATTTTTAATATTAGTGAACGGGAAATATTTACCTTTTCGTGCTTATAATATTCCACAGCTATTTCCACAAATAATTTAATTGTAGCATAGACAAAGTATTTTGCTTTCAACATTAACTGAAATGCTACTCATTCCGAAAAGAGCTGTTATTTGAGTTAATTGTAATATTGATATTATTATTAAGAGGAGTTAAATTTCTGAATATTATTATGTCATTTTATAACTGTATTTCTTTTAATAATTTAAAATTCAACAGCCTAAATATCCACATAGACTGTATATCTTGACAAATGTTAAATTTATTTAATGTTTTCTTTTTTACACACTCCTGAAGAAAACTAAATTAAGTAGATGCTGAGCATATATGAGATACGTGGTTTCTTTTGGTCAACTAAATATAACATCATTGAATATATTTCAGACATAAAATAACTGTTATTTTTCGATTACAGATATGATTACTTTTATTGAAAATATGTCTATCTCATCTTTGAAAATAAGGCACGGAAATCTAAATGGTCTACGAATTACAATTTATCTAAAGAAGATGTATACTTATTGAACACAAGTAACTATTTTCTTGCTTGATTATTTTGACGACGCAGCAAAATTTTTTTTTCAGCAAAAACAATAACATTATTTATTAACAATCGTTAATAAATAATGAATTCTTACCTTTCAAAATGCTTTGAAGAAAGTATAAACTGGGAAAACTTTTTTCCAAAATTATGTAGCTAATTAAAATGGAAATAGAGAGAGAATGACCTTTCAAATTAGACAAAAATTCTTGGTATATTTAAAACGATATTTCATATAATTTCTCAGGATTCTGGTTGTGGTGTGGAATGGAATTACGAATGTGTGGTGCTGAATTTCATATCTACCAATCTTACGACTGTTCGCGATCATGATGTGAATACCCATCAACTGTACTTGCTTACTGGAACTAATTCAAGCACAAATTCTTTACTGGTTTGACCGAGGAAAATCTTATAGATTATTATCTATGATGTTATGGCTATCGCTGCAATGAAAGCTAAACGGTGTATTGACGAAACATTTATTTATTGTAAGTAACAATAGGGCGCAAAATCTACAGTGATACTGACTGAGGAAATTCTAATTTTAATATAACGTTCACTTTACATTTTACAACCATACATATACGCAGCAAAAATATTCTACCTGATTAACCTTACACTAATACATGAATTTGCACAAAACTGTAGAGAGAAATTAGCACTAATGTCACGAGCATCATCTTGATGGGACCTTTACTCTAGCGGTATCCGATATAAGTCCTGTCCGCGTCTTCCTTCGACCTGTCTCCCTAGTGTGAGTAAGTATCCCACTTATATATATGAGCAAAGTTCTTATTTACAAAGGACAACACGTATTCACCAACAACACAAAACATATAGGATTCTGTAAACTGATCTATTTCATTTCCGTGGAGCTGGCGTGGGTCGTTCTGACAGGTAATTTCTGTAGGCACGTGAACATGCGCATGTGAACTTCAAACATTTTCTCTGCCCTGTACCACATGTAACTTGAATATACCAAGCACTATATTATTTATATCATTTTCACATTGAAACTAGTAGATACCAACATTCTATATACCATTGAATATCAGTCAAGAGCATGGATGCTCCTATATAATGTATGAGAATGTTAAAAGACCGGAAAAACGATAGGTCATTCTGTTCTGAAAATTTTTACCATCTATGAAGTAAGTCGCTATTCCGACTCAGAATTGAATTTTTATGTGTTGCCCACTGGCCTAGTAGGTTAAAGCGTGGCATGGCTGAGGAATATTAACAAGAGGAAGATGGCAATGCCTCTATTCCGGCAATGATATTAACCAAGCATTATTAAGAAATTGATGGATTGATGTCCACTTTAGCAACTAATTGTTTGCTGTGGTCGGGGTGGCTAATGAAAATTTTCCTGTTTTTGTCTATCCAAGCGAAAAACAAGTGTCGACAAATTTCCCTTGAAAATCTCTCAGGAAGACAACTCACTTTAGTGGCGAATCCAGAGGGGTCTAAGGGACTTCAGCCCCCCAGAGCTAAACCAGAATTCTTGATTTTATTTAAAATCTCTACAACTCTTTGTTCTTAAATTCCCTTTTAAAAAAATAATAAAAACGTGACAACACTGCTTTCTGGCTTGACAGGATAAAAAAGTTTCCTTTTTTTCTATTCATTCCACACTACTTGTACATGTGGCCTTGACGGGGTCGAAGACATTTCTTGTCTAGTTATTTCATTGTATTTTTTATTAAATTATCGAAAATATTGTAGCGTTTTTTATGATTCTTATTGTCAGGTGATCAGAGTCTGTAAAGTAAAAGTGTTTTGGTTTACATAAGCTATGAGGTTGACATTCGCCAAGACGAGACAAAATTTTTATGCCCTCCCCCCCCCCCCCCGACCCAAATCCTGGATCCACCACTGACTCACATCCATATATTATTGAGCTTTTAACTGAGATTTCTACCTCAGGTGCTACTTAGGTGCTGAGGGTGGTTTTCACCAACAGAATGTTGGTGGAAACAACCATATGTGTCGGATGTCACACTTTCCCTTTATCATGAGTCTTTGATTCAAGCACTTGGATAGTCACCAATCCATGCACTTGGTCTAAAACTACCAACAAGTATGTATCAGTATGAAAAAGAAATTCAAAATTTATTTCTAAAATACGTGGCATGAAGCGTGGATACGTCTTCTACAACAGTTAAATACATTTAACGACTTATTAATATTATGCTTTCTCAAAATTTTTCTTCCCAATTATTCCATAATTGATTTAATTTAACAGTTGACAGCTTACCATTTAAGCGCAATAAAATTTTTATTATTAGAATAGCCAGAAATTTGATTTTTTAAATTAATAATTAATATATTTAACATTAATTGGTTAGTAGTAGTATTTTAATGGTAGATGAGCCAGGTTTGGTTATGTTTCGCAAAACTTATGGCTCAATCAGAATGTCCCGATATTAGTTCATTTACTCTTTGGCAACTAATCAATAGTATTAAACCGGAAGTGGTGAGGATTAAATGGGTTATGCTTTTGACACTATGCTCTTATTCAGTTGGCTCATCTATGAAATTATATTGTCTTTGTTAATAAATTTGTAAATGAAAATTTCCAAAGTAATTCTATAGTTTATTGTTAATTTATAATTTATTAACAACAAATATTTAACGACTTTCTGTTGCTTCCTTAAACATTTTTACTGTCTCATTATCCATGAATCCAGGTTTATGTAAAATATTTAAAGCTACACAGTACCCTAAAAATGACAAAAATATCGAAAAGATTTTTTTGCGATTTTCGATGGCCCATACGGTTGGGAAAAGTGACTCCAAATTTTAGATCTGAAATCCAAATAGTTTTAAAGCTATTTGAAGTTTTCTTACTGTGGTCAGTCTCAAAATTTGACATCTGAGGCGGCTTATTTAGTTTCGTTTTTGTTTTGAAGCATTTTCCCATTCTTAAAATTAATTAATTCAAAATATTTTGAGAATAAATCCATTCCTTATATGAAATGGTTATTGTAACTCCAACTTTCACTATTCAAATCGTTTCTGTTTGTTTATATTCTGCATTCTTTTGGAGTTCTCATTACTACCTAACTGATATTCATGAAAAAGACTTTTTCAAGATAAATATTAATTTTTACACAATATTTTTTATTTAGAAGCCTTGTAGTATATTATTATTATTTTTCATTCGCTTTTCTGTTGCGAAAATGCCATTAGCGAACAATTCTCGAGTTGCTAAGAGACATAATGTTTTGAAGAGCTGAAAGACTAATTACATAATATTTCAACTAAGAAAAAATATATTCAGTCATATTGAGTTAAAATAGTGTTTTAGAGCATTTTATAAGTTGGGAAATAACATATTAAAAAATTAGAGTTCTACAAGCAATATTAGTTTTTGTTTTATGCCTTTATAAACTTTAAATAAATTTTTCTCAGACTTTTATTTTTGCCGATGCAAGTGTTTACTTTTCTCTAAAACTTTTTTCTGTTCAAGATAGAGATTTGAAATTTTTTGTAGATACTTTCATATATATGTACTATAAGAATTAGCATGAATTTAGGCCCGAGAGTTCTAGTTATTTTTTTTAAAGTCAAAGATGATATTTTTAAAATTTTCGTCTCAACTTTCGTCAACTTTTCAGATTTTTTTACAAAAGTAATTATTAAAAATTAAGAAGGAGTCAGATCATCAATCCCATGCTAACTTTTGTTCCCTAGAATTGCAGAAACATAATTCACTTGAAATAACTAAAAAATATAAAAAATTAAGTACATTATAAGAGAGTTTAAAAACTTTAAAAATTTAATTATTTTTTTTATTTTAAAATAGTAGTTTATGTTAAAATGACTTTAAAAAACAGAATCTATTTATTTATATGATCTAAAGAAGACATTAATTTATTTGATTATTACTGTTTCCAAAAAAAAATTGAAAAAGGGTACTGTGTAGCCTTAAATAGGAACGAGGCATTTTTAATTAATTATTTCAACAGTATAAAGCGAATTAAAAAATAAAACCGAATTGTACAGCAAAAATAAGAATTTTGCAAGAATAAGAATTTTGCAAGCAAGAATAAGAATTTGGAGGAATTTAAAGATATATTTAGAAGCATTTCTCGGTGTAAAGATGAAAACAATCCAATAAATATTTCGTTCGTTTATTTAAGATATTTTCTGAAGGTTTAGCTAAAGTTTGGAGGTAATTATGTTTTAATAATAAACTCATTATATAACTGAGCAATCTGTGCAATTGTTTTGAAGTTATTGAAGAGTAATAAAACTTTATAGGATAACAAATCGACAATGAAAAAAATACTTGAGAAGTCTAAATATATATTCATACAAGAGGAGCTCGGAAGGTGTTGTAAGTTCGAAATGTAGCAGAAAATAACAAAATGTTTTCAATATTCTGGCTCCTATTATTGATAACAAAAATCAATTTCTTAGCAAGTGTTTTCAAAAGTGCGTAGCACATTTACCATTTAACGTCTTCATGAAATATTTCTGTAACATTCATATTTAAAGAAATATAAAGACGTAAACAATTTCCAAGCTCAGATGTTGATTTCATGCTCAGTCAAGCGAAAGAGTCGGATTTCGTCATTTAATATAAATAGATACTATGAACGATATATCCGATAAAAATTAATTTTAAAAGGAAAATAATAACTCAGTAAAGTTCTGTTTTGTACATTTTTTAATAAATCGTTTGTGATAAACCGAAATGAATGTACGAATCACTTTCTGCATTACCAGAACCAGAAATGAAAGCAACAAAATGAAGAACAACAGATAATTTTGAATTATTTTACTCAAAATTGGAAAAACTTTAATTCGCTTAAAATTCCCGTAACCCTCCATTTAAGTAAATAATTAGGGCAAAC
>BGPR01039792.1:0-14177 GCA_013235015.1 Araneus ventricosus
TAGTAAAATATTTAAAGACGTAAATTTTAAAATGCCAGCGATACATTTCTGTATGATGCATCGCACCTAACGAAACTTACAAACTGAGTTTCAAATAACTTTCACTCAATTCATCTATCACTCATCGGTAGAATGATTAACGCTGAATATGGTCGCGAAAGCCGAACATGCTGGAGGCCCGAGTGAGCCAGTGGGTACAAAAAGTGAGGAAGCAAAAAATTCATAGACATCTAAAAGACCCAGAGTATAGGAGGTAGACAATAAAATTTAAAAATTAGTTAGTTTTCCCGAACACTATTGCCTTTTTGCAATTCTTAGTCCTAAGAAAACAATTTATACTATCACAACCGTAACAATTACAAAAGCGCGTAAATAAAAGATTTGCTCAAATAATGAGATGGTTTGAATTTTATTTACAATAATAAAAACATTGTTACAATTCATGTTTTAAAACATTTTGAAACATTAATTAAAATTGAATAAAATGTTGCGTGGAAATAAGATCGGTGTCATTGAAAAACTAGTTTTTTTTTATCTTTATGATGATGTAAAAATGGTATTTTGCGATAATAGGATCCGAAGTTATTCCGGAAAAACGTTAAAAAGTAAAGTAATTTTTAAATAATTTAAATTCTAATTAAAATTTCAAAAAATCTTTTCTTAATGAGCACCTGCTCCCTAAGAAGCAACCGCCTGCCAAATGTCAAGTTTCTAGTCCCAGTGGTTTGGGAGATTTCTTGATGAGTAGGTCAGTGAGTGAATCAATGTATTTGCCTTTTATATATAAAGATTAATGGAATCGAATTAAGAAATGTCTCTGGCAATAATAAAATCAAAATTTCACCTAAAAAGCAAAATAATACATCTAATTAAATATTCAGATTCTAAAAGAGAAATTCAACTATTATTTCAGTCAAACTGAATGATACCATGTTGATTTTTCTTCCCAGAAATAATACTGAAATAAGTTTGTTACTAGAAACTTGTTTGATTTGAGCATAAATTCCAATTAAAAGTATTCAAATATGCTTCTAGCATCAATTGTTTTGAAGAAAAATGAGTTTCTAACGTATTAAGATTTATTAAAAGTTATTTAAAATATCTGAAAATACTCAATTCAGAAATTAAAGAGAAAAAACTAATACAGATTTTTTTAGCTTCTTTTATATTAAAATCCTTATTTCTTTTTCCCCTTCTGTTTTTTTTTTTCATAGAAGTGCTGAGATTTTGCAAAAGAAGACCTAGATATCCAGGTATTTCAGTGTTGTGAATAATTTTTTTAAGATCAAGAGGATATAATTAGCTTTCATTACAAAAAATGGCTGTTTTTTTATTTGAAAATCAATTAAGCATATTTCCTTTACCACCTCCCCTTTTTTCACGTACAGAGTTTCCGACTTTCTCTCTTTTTCTGTCGAAGAGACAGTTACAGGCATCACATGTATTGGTTGTTTTCTAATAAAATGGAGACGAATTAAGACGGAGTCTCTTTTTTCCTTTGTTTCTTCGGGTGTTTTTCAAACTGATAATTAACAAGTTGCAATACATACTAAATCGAGTCTTTTTTTACATTAACGCAGCATAAGAAGTTAATAAATAAAATCGCACGCATCTTTACTCT
This sequence comes from Araneus ventricosus, assembly GCA_013235015.1. Lineage (NCBI taxonomy): Eukaryota > Metazoa > Arthropoda > Arachnida > Araneae > Araneidae > Araneus > Araneus ventricosus. The sequence continues at coordinate 1,622 of BGPR01039792.1, forward strand.
TGGAATCACAAATCCAAGTTGTACGAAATGTGATTGGACATAGTTATGCAATCGGAAGCTGAGTATCAGCATATGAATTGGAGGTTCACTATTTCAAACTGTATCCACCGTAGCGTCACGGCCGATGGCTGCGGTTTTGTGGCTGATCAAATTCGAGGCGAATGCAGACAGTTTGTAGCATTTCCGAATTTTATTTACAGCTATATTCTATTAACATACATTTGCAATATACATTTTCTAGATCAGAATGCTTACATTTACAAATAATCAATCAAAATGACCTCGAAGGGAGGAACTATAACTCTAGAAGAGTAATTGGGTGTAACTTTCACTGAACCAACCTGCACTCTGCTGAGAAAAATCATAAAAGTTCCGGAGTTCTACGTAAACTCCTACGAGATCGCCCGAGGTCCGGATCCAATCCCTGACGGGAGCCCTACGAGTCTCGATCCGAAGAAAAACTAACGCTCTCTTCAGCCTAGCTGAAGTCCAACTCCCCCCAGAAAAACCGAAATCCCCGTTTTTATCTAACGATCAGGGTCTCATCAACAGAAATGTGGCATTCCTTTTCACCACCTGCGCAAATTCTGACCATTCTTTATCTCTCGCTAGCTCTCTACCTGCAAAGGCAAATGTTGCCCCCCATCTATCAAGTCCACCTTTCGATATTCTCAATTGTCCAGTCTCCCGTCAAATTGGCTACTCCGTCGCTCCATCTTTCTGTGCAGAATCCCGGTGCACCATCTGTCCTAAGCTCGTTTGTTATGACTGCACCTGGAATCGCCATGCATTGTCATTTCCCAAACGAGTTGACGCCTGTCGAACAATGTAGGTTCAAATTCCTTCTGCGACTCGGCGGGTTTGTTCTACGTATGCGTAGTTTACTACGAAACTGAACAAACCTCACGAATTGGTAGTACGACAGAGTACTTTGAATGTAATGATCATTTTTGGAAAAACGCTGCATTAGCATTTTTTCTGTAAGGTATTGCGAAACCTGCTGCATCCCAAATTGGTCAATTTAGAGTTGATTCTCTATCGCGTTACTACGTCCAACTTTACTTTTGGTTTTCTTTCTTCATTTTTCTCAAAGATAAAAATGAATGTAATAATAAATATACGTAGAAAACAATTAATATTGAAATATTGTTAAAACGAAATATTATTTTCAGACATACCATATCAGTGTTGAATAATTGAATGTTTTGGCAAAATATGGTTGAAATCATGTCTAATTCTTTTCAAAAATTCATTTTTTACGACAGCAGGAAAGATTTATGGTGAAAATTCACAAACGCAGCTGACTAGAATAACAAAAGTATGAATGAATTACCTTCTATGGTTAATTAAATTCGTGAAAATGGGTTCACTTTTAGTACTATTATTTCATTTATTGCACATTAGTTAATCTTCATATAAGTTATACATGGCGATGTCATAGTCTTCAAATTCGTTTTAGTTCTTCAAGTGAAAAGATTCATCATTATTCATCATGCAGCTAAGCTGATACAGTGAACCAATGGTGGAGCTCTCCTCTTATATGCACACAATGAGGTGCATTTTCTGTTTATCTTCGTGATACAGGGAAGAGAATCGATAAGCATTTGTGCCTGTTTCCTCTGGCTGATGGGGCCGCGGTAGCCTAGTGGTAAGGCCGGATTTTTTTCAGTTTCGAAACCCGAGTCCAATGAAGACCCGTCGTGCATGTAGGCCGTTGGTAGTTAGCCGTAGGCATATCGTTATCGCGTTCATATGCCCACCCATAGATAGTCTGACAGATAATCAACCCTTCGACCAATTTCTTTCAAAATTTGATACTCATCTACACTGTAAAAAAAATCCCGTAAAATTTACGGTTTTAAACTGGCAGCTGGGTTGGTTGTGCAAAACCGTAAAAGTTACGAAGTAAATCCGTAGGCACAACGGTTTTTTACCGTATGAAATCAAGTTTTCTCCGTAAAAATTAAGTCATCGACTGAGTTGAGTTGTTTTTCTCCTTCTGTTCGAGTTGAGTTGAAATGTACTGATGTGTATTATCAAATAGGAATATTAATTAATCAAGGCTTAATTATTAATTTCAATTAGTTTAATTAATATAATTTTTAATTGAACTTACTTGGACGATTTCGATGCAAGATGGTGACAAAACTTCTAACTCCTCTGAGCCGGGGATCGAAACCGCGTTCTTAGAAATAAAAGGCAGTCGCTCTAACCACTAGACCACCGGAGACTTCATAAAATGAAGTAAAAATAATCTATTTGAGTTTTAAAGTCACTATAGCTCTAGTGGCGCCACCTAGTGGTGTAAAAATCAACTATTGCCAGAACACGTGTTTTAAGGTTAGCTTTCATGAGTGACAACAGGTTACTGCAACATGTGTAAACAATAGCGGAGATGGAACCCTATTAAAAACATGAAATGAATGCAATAAAATTACATTTAAGAAAAGGGAAAGATATCGTACGGAAAGCAATACCGTATGACGAAAAATAAAATTTCAACTGACGGTTTTAAACCGTTTATGGCTGGAGCGGAAAACGGTGAAAAACCGTTTTGTTAGCAAAACAGCTTTAAACCGTCAAATATACGGAAAAAGTCCGGGGGGAAAACGGATATTTTTTACAGTGTACAATTATGGTGATAAAAAGCTGTATGCCAACTTTCATCTATTGATTTGTTGTGTTTATAAGTTATCATGTTCACTTGCGAGCGGGTGGACAGACAGATAGACTTCCTCCATATAGATTTCGTCCAATATTGATAGAAATCTACAATTTTGATATAAAGAGCACGTACCAAATTTCAACCTTCTTGCTCGTTGCAAGTTAGAATTGTAGTGTTTTCAGTCAGACAGACATGATTCTAAAAATGAGTTTTTTTATCGAACTCATGGAGGTCTAAAAAGTGGAGATTCATCAGAATTAATGAGTTGAATGCTTTCTCTCTATGTACTTCGGAAACAAGAAAATAGAAATTTCAATTCACGTGGTGGCGTGGACACTTTGATAAACGTTATCTATTCATGATATTTCACTTGCCATGCGCTGCCTAACCCTGTGCTGTGATATCAGATTAGTTTCTCTTCCTCCTGCAACATGCGCAGTGAGTTTCAAAGTGTAATTCACACGCATTTGACGCATATCATGTAAAGAATGAAATGATTCCATTCGCAATTCTCGAACTTCAGCTGTTGTCAGGTAACTGTAATAAAGCGAACTTGCAACTAGGTCTTTCTACATAAACTTCTGAGTTTTATGATCTTACTATCGTAACAGAAACAATGACTTCGTAAATTTAATAAACTACAGACATTATATTTTAAACCGTCTGGCTACGGATACTTTAATACTTTATTTACGAATTTCAATACAATATTTTAAAAATGTCTTCCAACACAGTTGCATAAGAGATGATATGAATAAACTCTGAATGGTCTCATAAATTCTGTATTTTCTAAATCGGCTGTATTATATATGTAACACAACTTCTTTTAAACTGTAAATCTGTATTATATAGCGGAAAATAATAACAAAAATTATTACATTTAAAATAATGAGTTTTAATTTTTAAATTCGGGAAGTGTGCGCTGAGGGAACACTTCCCGATGCCTTTACACGCTTCTTAGGACAGTAGTAAGAAGAAATAATGACAATTCACGTCAAACGCGTAGCATAATAATCACACGAATGCAAAATATCGTAAATTCGCAGCCCTTAAAAAATGAGAAACAATATATTGTTACAAACATGGAAAGTCGCTTCCCAGCAATGCGAGTCTTATGGTTGGGAAGAGAGTTTTACAAGGTTAAGCATGGAGTGACCTCAGCGACAGTTATGGCACCCTGAGCTTGGCGACCATTTTGGCGATTTGGCGACAAATTTGGCGACCTTGGCGACAAATAGATGATTCCCGAAAATGCACCCCTTTTCTCGATATTTCTATTAGGAAAGGGAATACACGAGAAAACACCATGTGACGTCATGGACTGTCGGAGACAATATTTAAGGACGGTGCCTAGATTAAAGGAGCGTCTTTGATCGATTGGGATCACCTTGGAGCGCGAATGCCTTTGGAGTTCCACCCGCAGTGCGAGCTGGTGAGCTGAGCGCTATTGAAGGTGCAGTTATGGTCTACTAGTCATTAGTTATTTGCTGACTGTTTGTGTTGTTAGATAACAAAGTGCTGAACTGTTATTACCTGCGAATTGTTGTCTGTTTACATTGGTGATCTGTGCAAGAACTATTGTTTCCTGTATCTGTGCTACGTGTTTTCCTGCATATTTGTAAATAAATCTTCATTCTCCATTATCCTGCGTGTTGGACTGTTTACACCATACACCACAGAGAGACCTTTTGCTACAATATTTGAAAATATCTGAGAAATAAACTATCCAAAAAAGAGAAATAAATGAGATATAAAATAAAAAATAAAAACGTCTAACTTTTTTTTTAGTCACGAGAAAAATGTTAAAATATCGATATTGCGTTGATTGATCCAGCCAAGAAACAACGGCAAGTTTCAAATTTCGAATACAGCATTAATTTTGACACAGAGATCAGATTTGGAAGTTGTACATTTATATTGATTTGTCTGCGGTCTATTGATTTGTCTGTCTATTTTTAAGATACAGTTAAAACAGTACTGTATTAACATAAATATAACAAGGATATAACAATCAAGATGGTTTTTTTTTTTAATTTTTGACTATTTAATATGCAATATTGTGTGTGTGAACATAAGAATACGGTATATTAAATCTATTTCAAAATGCGCAGGCACGAAATCCATCTCAGTACGTTCTTCCTTTTAGACACGTCTATCACAAGCGAATAAAGATGAATTCGCATCCAAAAACACACCGTGTAGCGGAGCAGCTTCCATAGTATTAATGATAGCAAAATATCGATTAACAATACAAGATGCGTCACGATGTTCAAAATAGGCAATTAGCCAAAATTAGTTTCCAAATTTCTCCCACATGCCCATTTTGAATTTACACCCATCCGGGTAGGTTGGGTCGGTGTGGGTTGTTGACAAATGAAAATAACGTTGCCCAGCATCCCAAAGTGAAAAATGAATCGAAAAAATCGACAGTGTTACGTCTTCGATTTTCTTATTCATTTTCATCGAAGGAACATATATATAACGTACCCGCTTTAATCCCTAATTTGATGCAAAAATACAATGGATATGTAAGGAACATGTGTCGAATGTCATTCACCTAACTGATTGCTTGTGAATTCTCGTCTTCAAATGCAAACACAATATCACTTTAGCTCGATCAAGTCCAAAATTTGGTACAGGTCTATAGTGTTGGGGTTAAGATTTCAGATTTCACCTTATCAGATTATTATAGGCAGACCTTATAGGCAAAAATGGCTTTTACAGATTCAGAGAAATTTAAAACGTGTAGATTCATGGGATTTATAGATGTTTTCGACGATTACAGTAATTTTTCAGCGTGTACTTCGCATACGAGAAAGTAAAAATAAAATTTCTAAGAAAGAAATAAGATTTAATAAAAGCACTAATTGTCAGAAGTGGGATTCGAACCCACGCCCACAGAAGTGGACTGCGACCTGAACGCAGCGCCTTAGACCGCTCGGCCATCCTGACAGACAACCAGGCTGATAAATTAGTACATATGCTCCTGGAAAGCTGCATAACTTTCTCTTTCTTATCTTCTAAGCATGTTAGTGTTATCCTGTTTCACACTGGTTTTATCTATGAAGAGAAACAAATCGCTGGCTTTGTTTTCGTAAACATATGTAGAAATTCTACCTTTTCTTTTTAATTTGCCCAAAGCGCAGAAAAAAAAGGCGGCTTATCGTGCAAGATATCTGAAATGAAAATGAGATTTTGTCATTACTATGAGTGGATATTTTGTATAAATAGATACAATGTTATAAGAAACATTATTAATTTTTCACATATTTTCTTTCAAATCCATCGTTAATTGCGAAAACATAGCTTAAATATTTTCTACAGTTATTATAAATTCATCTGTATGTTGTTTAAGATTTATTTTATTTCACAACATGAGCAAAGGTACTTCTAGCAACGCCAATGAGATTTCCTTTGGTTCCCGCAGTTGTTTACCAAAAAACTCTGTGACGTTAGAATGGTCTGTTGATCATGCGATACCCTGTATTGAAAGTCCCCCTAGTACTCACCTGTGTGACTAAGTCTCATTACCCTACTTATAATCATTGGGCGCGGTCTTCCCGACAAGGAGGGGGGTGCACGACCTGCTGTACGGGGGACGAGGTTAATGAAATTGGTCTCAAATTTTCGCCAGATCATTATTTATCAACTACAGTTGAATACTCCGGACAAAAATTTTCCTCCCCGAGCCCTGGCTCCCTCGTCCGTCCCCCCGGCGCCATCCCTGCAGATATTAATCCGACTTGGCTTAGTACCTATCCTTATTTTCAAGGATAAGGACTTCACATAAGTCCAAGAAACGAATGGAACTCCTGCTATACCTTTAAGCTGTCGTCTGGATATAGCGTGCACACGCTTAAGGGTAGGATTTCGCGTAATTTAAAGACTCAAACAATTGATTAAACTTTCCTGATATTTTCGTTTGAATTAGGAAATATACCTTACTCTCGTATGATGCAATGTGCAGGAAGTGGAGTCCACCTTGATAGCAACTGAACTATTAATTTGGCCTATTTTTTTGCTTATTACTTACTAGATGAATGACATCCTTCTAGAGGCATTCCAAAACTAATAAGCTGGTTACCCATGTTGACACAGCTTCTCGTTGTAAAGTAAAGGAGTAATCTGATATAATAAGCAAAAATATACGACGTCTACTTTCTACTTCCTCATGTGCAGTCGTCAACGGAATAAATGGGACACTTCTGTAACTCTGGTATTTATTATCTAGCTTTCACAAAATTAGTGTCGATGTTAATGTCTCAAGAAGACAGGTTTATTCAGATCAAAAAACTGATTATCCGAATTAATTAACATAGTTAATTAACAGCTATCTCGAAATTTTCCCATTACGCCTATCAATGTTTTACGCTTTATCGACTCCCGCTCATGAAATTAGCCTCCCCATAAAATTTTATACAGTTGTGATGATAATTTCGAGAGTTATAGGGTTTTGAAAAATGGTGTTTCCCATGTTAAATGAATTTTAGGAACTTTTGACGATATATCGGAAGGTATTATACATTTCTCAAAAATGTTTTCACTCACTAAAAGTACACTAATTATTTACATTAAGACATGAAAAATTCATAATAAAAAATTAAATATTTCTAAAAAATTTTAAATATGACTGTGAAAAAAAATGAATCGTAAAATAGTAAAATTTTTGCATGAGAGAGAAGCGGAGTCGTTATAACGCCGGTATCCAAAAAATCAAGTGCATATCTATAATAGTTTTCGAAATATTTATAAAAAGCTGCAAATTTCCAGTGTTGCAGGCAACGCCCACTTTTTGAGGGACTGTATATTTTTTTTTATCGGTCTACGTTTATTGAAGCACTAGTTTTATGAAGAGTGATGTTTTTTGATTTTTATATTGATTGATGATGACACTTGATTTTTTGGATACCGGCGTTATAACGCCTCCGCTTCTCTCTCATGCAAAAATTTTACTATTTTACAATTCATTTTTTTTCGCAGTCATATTTTTAAAAACTTTTAGAAATATTTAAATTTTTATTAATGAATTTTTCTCTTGACTTAATGTAAATAATTAGTGTTCTTTTAGTGAGTGAAAATGTTTTTGAGAAATATATAATACTTTCCGGTATATCGTCAAAAGTTCCTAAAATTCATTTAACATGGGAAACGCCATTTTTCAAAACCCTATAACTCTCGAAATAATCATCACAACTGTATAAAAATTTATGGGGAGGCTAATTTCACGACGGGGAGTCGATAAAGCGTAAAACATTGATAGGCCTAATGGGAAAATTTCGAGGTAGCTGTTCATTAACTATGTTAATTAACTCGGTTAATCAGTTTTTTGTTCTGAATAAACCTGTCCTCTAGAGCCATTAAAATCGACAATCGTTTTGTAAAGATTCAATAATATATACCAGAATTACAGAGGTGTCCCATACATTTCATTGAGAACTGTAAGAAGTGTACATCGAGAAAGGATTAAAATATGAAAAAATTCGACCTCCAAGGATGAAAAAACTTCTTTCTAAATATAAGTCTTAATCGGAAAGTTGCAATTTTTGGAATTTTGTATGCATGTATGGCCATCCGTCCGTCTGTCCTATTCGCCTCCATCTGTATGCGAATATATCCCTATTAGCACAAAAAAAAAACATTCCAAATAAGCATAAAGACAAAAGAAATTCTACTTGAAAAAACTATAGCAAGCGAACAAAGAATCCATTCCAGCATACTTTCTCAGGAATTACATGCTCGGAAAGGATTAAAATAACTTGGGAAATTTTTCTGTAAGAAGCTTGACTTGCGCCAAAAGAAGCTTCTTGTAACCCGAAATATACCAAGTGAAGAAGAAAAAGACCAGGCAAGGAATAATCCTATTAGCACAGTGTGCTGTGCGATATCTCCACTTTGTTGTTCGACATTGTGTGTGCCGCACATTATCGTGAAGATATCGTAGTAATTAATGTTGTTGAGCATCTTGTGTTAATAGGAATAGGCCTGTTATAGTCTTGTGTCTGCTCTAGGCACAAGAACTCGAGAGGGCGTTCGTCTATGTGTATGTCACCTCGAAACTGAACCATGGAGTCAATTAGATCAGGGAAATGTAGTATCTTGTCTTTACATCAACGTTGCATGAAATTTCAAACTGAATAGGTCTACAGGAAGAGGGTATTTTCCAAAATACTTACTCGTTTCACTTCACTATACTAGGAAGCTCAATTCGAAATTCGATATATTGCGGAGACATACAAGAAAACCTGAGGAAGAATGTGCCTTCTTATTCACGAATGCGAAATCTAAAAATCATGTCATCCAGATGAAAAGTTGAAAAGATTTTTTTACCGATTTATTAGAGAGAAATCTGGCTGTCTGATGTCTTCAGCAACAAATCTGCCAAAAGAGAACCCACATACAAAGATTGTGTTGGGATTACAGTAATTCTCAGTTTAAATGCATGCCACAAAACTGTGACATGTTTTTCGCTCATTCTTTTGATGCGCTGTAAATTTAAGGAGCCACAGGTCAATAAAATTCTAAAATATGAGTAAATGGCAATTCGAAAGAGTCCAGCTGCTAGTAATGAATGCATACAACGTGTCTCAAAATTCCACTTATTAATTTCGAAAATAGGCTAAAATTTTTGATTGAACCATATTCGTAACGGAAAGAAAAACAGGCAGCGTCACAAGCACATATACACTCATGTCCATAAATTAAGGATAATTCAGAATCACACAGAAATTGAACTCTAAAATAAAAATTTCACCTGTAGAATTATCACACACATCTTGAAGAAGAATATGCAAATTACAGGAAAAAATACCCGATCGCGCAGTACGTGACAATTACGAGAGTGTAAGAGAGGGGTATATAAGGAATGGTGGCAAAGAAGTAAAATTGTTCACAAGCGCTTTAAAAGCCTTTCAGTGCAATAACCGCATAGTTATGGCACAAAGGAAGCATTTGGATGATTTTTTACGTGGTAGAATTATCGGACGACTGGAATGTGGACGTACCCAACTGGAAGTATCCGAAGAACTTGGAATCCCACAGAGTGTCATCTCCAGGCTTTGGCAACGATTCCAAAACGATGGTAATGTGAGTAGATGTTACAGCACAGGTCGCCCTCGAGTTACAACGCCGAATGAGGACCGGTATTTGGCAGTTACTGCCAAAAGAAACAGACGGAGCACAGCATCAGACCTGTCTCGTCAGCTCTCTTCAGCAACCGGTACGACACTTTCAAGGCAGACCATGTACAGACGCTTAGGGCACATTGGTCTATATGCTCGTAGGCCTGTCAGATGTGTTCCACTTACCGCAACTCACTGTCGCCTGGGATTAGCCTGGAGTAGAGAGCATGCATTGTGGAAACCGCAACAGTGGTCTTGTGTGATGTTTTCCGACGAGTCCAGGTTTAGTTTGCAGTCTGATTCTCGCAGGACTTTCATATGGAGAGCGCCAGGTACCCGTTACCACCAAGAGAACACCATTGAACGACACCGTTACGGTGGTGCAGGATGGCTCGTTTGGGGAGGAATTATTCTTGGTTCCAGAACTGACCTGCATGTTCAGAGTGTAACGATGACAGGCCACATCTATCGGGATGTCATTCTGGAACAACATGTACGTTTGTTTCGGGACGCCATGGGTGCTGAATTTCTGTTTATGGATGACAACGCCCGTCCTCACCGTGCAAACATTGTAGACGAATGCCTTCAATCGGAGGATATCACCCGTATGGATTGGCCAGCATACTCACCGGACTTGAATCCAATAGAGCATGTGTGGGATATGCTTGGCCGACGAATTGCAGCCCGTCAACCCCCTCCCACCTGTCTACCGGAACTTCGGAGGGCATTGCTTGATGAGTGGTGTAATATTCCCCAAGATCAGATTGATAATTTGATACTCAGCATGCCTAGGCGTTGTAAGGCCTGTATTGCATCGTCCGGGAGACGTACTCCGTATTAACCATCATACTAACCATGTTATACTGCTTTTTGTAAATAGGTTCTTTTTTGAAATTTGCTCCAGGGAGTAAAAATCGCAATTTTTATTAATTACGTCAAACATATAGCATCTGTTTTGCTCTTTACCTTTTGTTTAATAAATAGACTTTAAAAATAAATCAAATTTGTTTTGCTTCTGTTTCTTTCTTTGCCTGAACTTCATTATCCTTAATTTATGGACATGAATGTAGAAGAGACACAAAATCACAGTGAGAATACACTACAAGAAGCAAAGTTAGAAAGAAAAACAAAATGAAACTTAACCCTCTCACACCGAGCGGGGCGGTCTAAAAATTTCCCCTTAACAACGCCAAAGGCCGGTCTGAGGCGGGCTTCTTTTAAGGTTAGGTGAGGTTCTGAGATCGCTTAGGAGATGCGCGCGGTAGGATGTCCAATTATCGTTGCCCATTTCCATGCGCCTTAAGGGAAGGTTGTAGCAGGGGTGGGATAAACGACCACCCAGGTTTTTAGAGTACAATTCATGTCGCTTCCTCCCAATAACTCCCGGTTTTAAAAGGGCTAGAAGAAAAAAGTCGCCTCGGGATTAAAAGTTAAAAATAAAATTGGTACCTACAAAATACTGATTGACAAGAAATTTTCGACAATTCATAATGACGCATACTAGATATAAACGTCTCATGGAATGATGACCTTTTTAAAAGATTTCTCGAGTTTCGCCTAATAAACTTCTTAGTATATAAGGAAACAGCTTCAATTCAAAACAGAATTATTATTGAGCGTTTCCATTGGCCGATGACTACAAGCTTCGACCTTCATGTGTCTAGACGGTTTGCTGCGTCAGTCTGTTGTTTTATGGAGTCTGCAACGCTATGGAAAAAAGCACAAAATAGTCTGTCGACTATGGACTGGCCAGTCTGTTATGAATGCATTAGAATTCTGGAAACGGGAATTTTAATTTATTTTATTTGGACTACTAATGAACGATTTCTTCATTACTACTGAATTATTTCTAGAGGCTTGCGTTAAGTGAATAAAGTCAATTCACGCGATGTCAAAATCTTATTTAAAACGCTTCTAGCGCTTATTTTCGTGTGATTACGTACTGCAATTCCCGCGTGCTCTCCTCTTGCGAGACGCGTAATGAATTCAAAAATTAAAATGATGTAGCAAAATTCATATTTGCCACATGAGCAAGAATTAACTACATTCTGTATATCTAGGAAATGGAAACTACTTTATTATCAAAGTTTTACCAACAGCGCTATTAAAAAGAGTAAAAAAAGTGTAAATACGCAATTTACTACTTCGTCCTCAATAGTTTCTTTAAATTTAAGGAAGTTTCAAATTATTTTTATAAGTAAAATAAGCAATTTTCTCAGTAGATTATATTTTTTAAACAGTATAATATCCATAAATAGCTTTAATAACGCTTTCATTCTTATGGGTCTAGAAGATTCTAATAATTTCATTTCGTAATTTTAATCAAAACTTAAATGTATGAAAAATTGCGACGCTGCATCATTAGAACTCTGGTTATCGTAATTTTTTCGCTTAGCAGAAAACATAAAAAAAGAATAAAAAAGAGAAAGCATTAAATATTCTGTTTTTTCCTTTTTTATTTTTTATGTTAAGAAACCTTATATGAGTTTTTTTTTGCTCACGTTAGCTTATGATTTATTGTACGACTTTTCTACTTAGTGGGTGACCAAATTAATGTGGACACTTTAAAATTTTCATATTTTTTCGAATATCTTCCGAACATCTGCATAGATTTTCTTAGGCCCTCTTTCCCACGGCCATGGCAACAAATTTGGCTACCATTTTGGCGAAAATTTTGCGACTTAGTCTACAAAATGAATGACCTTGAAAATGCTTGAATTATTGTTCTATCTCTATTAGGAACTGAGATATAGATAATGTACTAGATGATTCT
>BGPR01039793.1:0-14176 GCA_013235015.1 Araneus ventricosus
TTTATTATTTATCTGTTCATTTAGTTCCCTATTTTATTTCATATAATCTTTTTGTATAAACTGCACTAACTTCAGTTTTTTATAAAACAGTTATTACTCTTCATAATGCAAAAGGTTTTATTATTTATCTGTTTATTTTATTTCATATAATCTCTTTGTATAATCTGCACTAACTTCAGTCGTTTTGTAAAACAGTTATTACTCTTCATACTGCAAACGATTTTATTATTTATCTGTTTATTTAGTTCCCTATTTTATTTCATACTAGCTGTTACCCGCGACTTCCTGCGCGAAGAATTTGAATTAGTGATTTTTTTTAATTCACGAATGTAAATGTTTCGTTACATGTTGAAAGGGGAAATTAAAAGTTTTGACGGTTGATAATACATAATTGGACGACTAACAGGAGTGTATGCTGTTATAGTTAGGTAATTTCTTTATCTATGCGAGCACACTTTTGTATACTACGTTTTTGTTTTACGTTTTTCGACGGATGTAGAGGTTTTGTGGTCTGGACACACGTGAACTGAACACGCCACATATAGTTGCCCATGGGAAAAATATGGTTTTTCCAAATGTACGCCTGCCCCTTTGAGTATCTGGACCTGAGCCTGGCAAATGGTAATTTTAAAGGAAATTGTTACCTTTTGAACTTGGGTGGTAAATCCTTGGGTGGTAAATGAAATTAAAACACTCTCACGACATTTGGACCTAGGTGTGCAATTTGTAACCGCGCTCAGTCTCGGTACATCGAGGTTACGTATCAATACTACTGGCACACCGACTTTTAATCTCAGCTTGTCGGAAGATACCCCTGACAATTCTAAGAAGTTGAAGAATTTGTAATCTGTTATATGAAGAAGTTGGTGTTACTTGTTATTGTCCATTAGCGTATCTACAGGTAGATAATTCTGTGACACCTCCCTCCATTTGTGACATCTGTTTTTTTATTTATCTGACCTAAACATTCATTAATCAGTGCCAAAATTACCAATTCAACAACCATTCTCTATTCCTCATATATTCCCCGTTACTGTAAATTACATCATTGTACTTAATGGTATCATCAGACCCTTATAATCTGTATAATATATCATCCATCATGCTATATGTCATCCACTTCTACCATTCAAAAGAATACATAAAACAAAATACATATATCTCCGCATATTTTCCTTTAGTTATAATTAACATTAATTTCTAAATTTTAATCTAAAAACTTTTGAGCTATATCATATCTATCAAAAGACTTCTGTCCTGGCATCAATTTATCGACAGCTTCTTGAATAAAATCTGATATGGAAAAGATGCAAATATAAATAACTAAAATTATATAATTGATTGAGATGTGATGAGATGGATTTTTAGCAACAAAGGCCATTATCCCCTAATGCCAAAAAGGATGCACTCAATAAATGCCAAAAGACTAAAATTAAATAGCCTGCGAACTCGAAAAATGAAAATCAAGCGTCGAGTTGAGTAATTTCAGTTATTATTCCATAAATAAATTATTTGTTTATTGTCTCAGAAAGATCACATAATGGCGGCTTTCTTTATGATCACGTGATGTCTGACATTAAAAATAATTTATTCCTGGTTTAGTTTGGCCGTGAAAGCGTAACAAAGAGACAGACAGACACACTTTCTCATTTAATATGTTATTAAGGATTAAGGATTTATTATTTCTTAGGAAATGCAGGTAAAAATGACAGGTGATATGAACTGCAGTGATTTTTTAATCTAATTAAATAAGCTTTAGAATTCTTTAAGAACAAATGAAAATATTGCCAAATGATATTTGAAAAAAAAAAAATAATAATGGTAAAGTAATTACACCGTTGCCTAGCAACTCATCAGTATCAACTCTAGTATCATTAAATTTGATTTATTTTAAAATCGTCTGCGTGTCAACTTTTATTAAATTTTGAAAAATTAATAAAAATTGAAGGAAAAACGTCACAGACATAAAATTGATATCATTAAAAATTAAAAATTTTGAACTTTAAGATGGTATAAAAATAATTTTCGGGGGATAATTTCCTACGAACTTACAGCGGAAAAACGGTTTCGGTTACTTTTTAATTAACTGACTGTTTAATTAACTATTGCGCTTTAAAAAGTTGACAGTAATCTTCCCCTTGTCTTAATTAATAAGTGTGCAAAGTTTGGTTGAAAGTCCGGGTCCGTGGATTGTGGTCCGTTGGAGTCCGTGGTTTAGGAAGAGATGCGGAACATAGATATAAACATACATACAAACATACACACATACCAACAATGACTTTTATTTATATTAAGATAATCTTTTTGTATAATCTGGACTAACTTCAGCTTTTGTGAAACAGTTATTACTCTTCATAATGCAAACGATTTTATCATTTATATGTTTAGTTAGTTCGCTATTTTATTTCATATAATCTTTTTGTATAATCTGCACTAACTGCAGTTTTTTGTAAGACAGTCATTACTCTTCATACTGCAAACGATTTTATTATTTATCTGTTTATTTAGTTCGCAATTTTATTTTATATAAATGAATATGACACTGCAAATGATTTTTTGAGTATTTTGATTTTGCTTAAATTAGATCAAACGATTCATTTATGTGTGTACAAATAATTTAAATTAATTAGTTTTGTTAGTTAATCATTTCTTTGTTTCTTGTAAGTTTATTAACGGTAAAAATATTTTTTCGTTAAAGTGTACAATTCAGTTGTTTCATATATACCAAGTTAATTCATGATTTCATGGCATAATTCAAGTCAGTTGAAATGTTTAATAAATTAATAATTCAGCACTTTAATTGCTTATTCTATTAAATAATTAGTTATTCTGTAAATTAACTATTGATAGACAGTTAAAGAGTAAAATAAGCAATTTAGCTGAATTACACAGCAGACAAAATGCTGTGCTATTTCTGACCAGTGGTTCTCAATTTACAGCATTTTGAATTCGGAATTTTGATTAAAATCACCCTGTTTGTCGCAGTGTAGTAGCTAATACTAACAAGCGGGATGAATCATGTCAATTATTTTATGTTTTAAAGGGGTGTAAATCGAGTTTCGATGAAATTATTTGCTTACAAATTAATTTTATGATTTAATTAACTTAAACAGTTAAGTTGCTATTTCATGAAATACTGAGATATTCTATAAAATAATGGATTTTATACTTTAACGGTAAAATGCAGGGGTTGATTTACATGTTTCTACGCAGTAGGCTAAAGCTCATAATTCTGCACCCTCTCCCACTCTCAAAAAGTTATTTAACACCTGATGTGCACTGAGTGTCGGAGAGAGGAACAGAAAATGCTTTTTACCTGTAACTGAGCAAGATAGCTCAGACTGTAGAGATGAGCCTTATGTGTATGGATATAAATTTAAAAGGTAGCACTTTATGCGGCCTTTTGAAAATAGTACTGAAAATTTTTTCAAATTCTCAACATTTTTTAAAATTTGGTTGTTATTACTTCTGTATATACTGTTACGAATCTCTAAATATCCTTTTCCCTGATATAGTAGTCTTATGGAAGGAAGAAGGGACTTACAGAGATTCGTAATAAATGAAAGCCAATGAACCCCGACCTTGGCGACGAAGTTGACGTCAAAATAAAGGTTCTAGAAAATAGAAGAATTATGGCCTTATTTCTATTAAGAACCGACATATAGAGTTTTGTCTAGAGGATTCAATGCGACGTCAAGACCTGTTGAAAAGCTATAAATACCCGAAGAGGCTCAAACGAATGAATCTTTTTTGGGATCTCTTTGAGTTGGTCAGCTGTTAAACACTGAGAAGATTTATTTTTTCTTGTTACCTATGCTTCGTGTTTTCTGGAACATTCGTGGAATAAAAAATCTTTGTCCATTATCCAGCTTGTTGGACTGCATTCGCCTTACACTCCCGGACGATTTTTGTGAGAATACTCTCCCTCTGACTTGCGGCGCCATTGGCCAAGGCCTAGGATGGCCCTATGGGAAATTCGACCCTGGTACTATTCATGGCAATATCAAGAGTTTTGGAAGATTCTTCTCGATATAATTGTTTTGAATGTCCGAGGAGCGTGGATAACAAGTTGTATTCGTTACTTCTTGTAAAGAATAATGGAAGTTTAAATTTGCTTTCTGCGTTAAACCATCGTACCTAGTCTCACTAAGGCGCGATAAAATATGCACATGCAAAGAAAATATGTGCAATCTTCTCAACTTTAACAAAATACATGTTATGCTGTCAGGGTAATTTTCAAAAGAATTGAAGTCTGACGCTCAAATCTTTGAAAGTACATTATCTCTGTAATAAGTAATTAAATAAATAAATTGTAGATGTTCTACAGCATGAATTAACCCAACAAAATATAATTAATACATTCGTCAACTCAAAAATCGTTATTTTAAAGAAAAAAATTGTTAATATTTATAATACTACGTCATAAATAGAAAAAAATCTGCACTTCCTCAAAGGAAAACCCGCATTAAAAGTGCGCTATTTGATTATTTATAATTAATTCATAATGGAAATTCGAAATCCAAGACTAAACATCTTTCTTTCTTTCTCACCTCCTAAAAAGTGGGAGAGACTCATTTAAAAAGAATTTTGGAACATTTCTTCAGCATCGGTTCATTGATTTAAGCTCCTAAATTTTTCTTTTCAATATTCTTGAGGCAATGCTTTTATTGTGAAAAGTTTTGTCGCCATGAGCTAAAGCAATGCTGAAAAAATTAACGAATAAAAAAAAGCCGACTGTTTTCATCAGAAACAAATATTTAATAATTTAACTTTAATATTTAATTAAAATTAAATCGATCTTTAATTTTTTATCCAATGGTAGAAATAATATACTGTTTGTTGCCATTTTCTAATTTAGATATGCATGGTCTCTTTTTTAAATGTCTGCGTTATATTAATAACCCTGTTTAATGTTAGTTTATAATAATGCTGAATATAAATTAGACAATCAATTTTTTAATTGAATATTTAGTGTCCTAGATAAAAAAAATAGAGAGAGAGAGAGAGACAGATTCGCGCGAACCTCTAGTCCAGCGGTTGCCGTTTTGGTTGTGCGGACCACCTGTTGTATAAAAAATAATTTGAGGCCCACTAACTGAATATACAAGTAAAAAGGTACAAAAACTTATAACACATTACTATATACATATATTGTATACACGTATATGTCAGTAATTAGTAAAACTCTCTGTAAAAGGATTAAAAATATATTATTTATAAAGCAAAAAACGAGTTAAGCTCCCCTGACTTCGACCATTGGCGTAGCTGCAACTTTTGCCGCCAGGGGCGAACTTATACGATGCCGACCTTCCTTTACAAGTTAAATAAACTTCAAAATAAAAAAAATATTCCATGGGAATTTTTTTTATTTTATAACGCAATTTTTCGTTTGACGGTCTCGATCTCTGCCGATAGGTTGCGAAATCGCGCTTCCACCATCAGTCTCTTTTTCACACATCGGCAATTTACCGAAAAGCAGCGGGAGTTGTCTCCCCTAAACTTTCTCGTATACTTCCCCAGAAAGGTGCCGTTTCCCCTCCCCCCGCGTGGCTAAAAAAATTCGAACCTACTGTTACCCAGAATCCTATGACTATCAGAAGGTTTTTCATTATAGTGATTGAAAAATATCTAGGTAAAGAATTAAATTCAAAGAGATGCGTACCGATTTTCCGCTCTTGCCGTCTCAAGGACAAACTGACGTAATTCGCTCCGTAGTCTTCGCGTGCACAGAAGATTGCTTCCAGTACGCATGCGCGTGGAGATAACGGATTCTTTTGAAAAGTAAATTATACAGACCGACAGACAGTCAATCCTTTGACGGAGTTGGCCCAAAATTTTATACGGACCTACATTCATGACGATAAAACCGTGTACCAAATTTTATCCATCTAGCTATTCAAGTTTTTGAGTTATAGTGTTCACATGACCGCGGACATATAAACAGAGAGACTTTCCGTTGACGGATTTTGTCCAAAATTTGACAGAAACTTGCAAATTATGTTTAAAGACCACATGCCAAATTTCATCCCCGTAGTCTTCGAGTTATCGTGTTCACAGAGAGACATAATTCTAAAATTGTGTTTTTCGGACTCAGGTAGGTCTAAAACGTGGAGATCCGTCAAAATCTCGAGTTCGAATTTTTTGACGATTACAATACTTTCTCTTTGTATACTTCGTATACGAGAAAGTAAGAAGGTGAAAACTAAGTACTAAGCACAATAGTTATTTTTTTATGTGTACAATGATTGACCTAGTGACGATACTCTTCTTAGTTATAAACCTGTTTTCCTACATCTCTGATTTGGGGAGTACCGCCCCTGCTAGTTACGCCACTGACTTCGACGGGAACCGCTGCTCTAGTCTAAAACATCATAGTATATATTTTAGGCTTGATTTCATCAGCCGTTGAATTCAGCGCATAACAATTTTTACATCACGTAATTTAAAGAAAGGATACCTGCTTAAAAACATTATTTTGCTAATAAAACATCCATTATTTTGAAATATTTTTTGTAATAACTTGAAAAAATCAGATTTTTTACTTCGTTTGCTTAGTTGCACGAGAGTTAATTAAACATTCAGAATGATTATTCACAATCATTCGATTTCGTTGCACCCGGTTATATAAAGAAAAAGTTTAGTTACAGAATTATATTTAAAACTTATTTTGAAACATTTATTAAAATTAAAAAATACCTCGCCCGGAAGTAAAATTGGTATCAGTGAAAAGATAATTTTTTGAATTCTAAAGTGGTGTAAAATTTTTTTTCCTTGTGATAATATGCTCCACAGATATTGAATAAATTTCTAACTAAAATTAAATAATAAACTTTCGCTTAATTTCAATGAATTAAAAATCTAATTAAAATCTTGAAAAGCCTTTTCTTAGTAAGCACCTACTATCCATCGAAAACGTAATTACGTGCCAAATATGGTAGCTCTACGTCTGTCCTGTAAATTGTTTTGAACGAGTTCCGCATCACGTAATTTAGAGATATTATGCCACAGGCCTATAAGCATTATAATGTTAAAAATTTTATCTATCATCAATGTTTATTATTGATGCTTCCTTTCGGATTTTGAGGTGAAATTCTGTCGAATGTTCTCAGTAATTTTCTAAGAGCTCCTAGGAGATGATGGAATTTCAATTCGTTTGCAATTTCCAAAAGCCATATAAATCAAATTATTTTTTGTTTTTAATATGCCATTAAGGAGACTTTTCGTTCCAGTAGTCAGTTCAAAATTCTGACAGCATTTTTTTTATTTAATGATCATTCATAAAATTATTGGAGCGTTAAAAAATGAAAAATGAAGCTACCAGTCAAATAATTCTAAGGAAATGTTTGATATTCAGAGTGTAAGAGTGAATATTTTAATAACAACAGAAAAAAGATTTTATGACAAAATTATGATGATTCAATTCTAAGCAAAATAGCATGCTTTGTTTAATTAAGGAAGCAGCACTTGAAGTAATCCATTTTCAACAGCAGCACCAAGGGTACCAGTTTGTTAAAGGGAAACTCATAAAGCATTTCTCCAATCATTTATTTATTTATTTTTGCTATAATAATAATAATAAGATTCCATAATTTTTTTACTCTAGATGAAGATCTTTATTTTCAATCTAACAATACAGAAAGTGTATTTAATATAGTAAAACCCCGGTTAATCGAAACTCAGATTATCCGAAATTCCTCTGAATTTGCAAATCCAAAAAAACACGCTCCGTACTGCATGGAAATTTCGCAAAGGCGAGACTTTTTTTTGCAAAAATAACCCAATTTTCTTTTTTCAACCTTCCAGCGGGCGCGCGTTTGCAAGAGATGCTTGAACTGTGCATCGTATTACATATTTATATCGTTATTTTATATATTTAAGTGCAATTTTATTTATAAAATATTTGTTTACTATTAGGCTAATAAATAGAGGTAACATAAATAAAAGTTGCACTTATTTTTGTAAAATAACACGATATATATATATATATATATAGTTAAATATTTTACAAACAATTAAAACTCAAATAACCTTTTCAGTATATACACTTATTAAACCAATAATTAAAATTAAATATAAAATAATATTACCTAATTAATAATCATACAATGAAATACAGAAAGATAATTAGATTATAAACTATTTCTATGAAAAAGACAACCCAGATTTGGAATTTCGTTTTTTCATATCCTTTCGAATTTGATTTGAATGTTTCTCATTTTATTTCATTGTTTTTCTATTATGTTTTGCCTCTTTTATATATATATATACCCCATGTTTTGCAATTTTATTTTGGTTTTTATCTATTTTTTGCCGTTGTGTCTTGATTGTTTTTGAGTTTTTGTTTTGTGTTTCTAATTTTGTTTTGTGTTTCTAATTTTGTTTTGATATAATGCTTTTTTGTTGACGCAGCTTTAGCGCGAATGCAGAAATTGCTTTCTCATTTTGTGTAATTTTTATGTTTTTGTGTAATATTACAAAAACTTTTAGTTTTTCTGGAAAAAAACTTTTGGGGTTTTTTGTTGTTGTTTTTCTTAATTTCTAGAGCGTGCTTGTTGCAGCAGCTTTCAGCGCTCCTTGTATGCTTTATGCTTAATGCTTTATACTTGTTTTATACTTCCTTTTCTTCTCCTTTTCACTATGGCATTTCATACAATGAATTATTTAGCGACTGGCAAAATGTGCTCAACGCGCAGTGCTCGGTGTCTTTCTACTCTGGGGGATAGATTTACATCGTCAGACAATTATCCCATGTTTTGCAATTTTATTTTGGTATTTATATTTTTTGCCATTGTGTCTTGATTGTTTTTGAGTTTTTGTTTTGTGTTTCTAAGTTTGCTTTGATATATATATATATATAATACGATGTACGATATGTCGTAAAATTTGCGTCAGGTCAGTGACTAATTTTAGAATGTTAAAATCAAAACTAAATTAATTACGATATTGTTTACTTGTGCCAGTCAGGCTCATTGCGCCCGAACTCACCGGTGCGCATAAAACCGACCTTTACTTCAATTCGGACCAGAGAAAATAACGGAACTCGCTGATTGGTTAGCTCACTGACGTCACGCCTTCCCACCCAATTGCAAAACTTACAAGTCATACGCTCTCTAGAAGGCAAAATACTTATGAATTAAAATGTATAATAAGAAAGAAGGAAAATCATAAGAGCAGCCATATTTATTTCAATAATTCTAATATTTGATTTATATATTCTCGAAATGTATTAGAAATATACGTGTACATGTCTTATTTTTGTTTATTAGAATTTCTTAAAAAAGGTTCAAAATTATGTAAATCTCAGAAATTAATGTTGTTATGTTTTATGTTATGTATTTTAAAAAGAGTACAACATAATGAATTAAAAAGGTGCACTTTTGAGACTAAAAAATGTCTCTTAGCATGCAAACTACAGAAAGTAATTAAAATTTATAAGCTCACGTAATGCTTATTTCATACAAGGCCTCTAGTTCGGCGAAATAAACATGACGTCATGAAGACGCTAAGGGAAGCAGCCAATCAGCGAGCTCGGTTATTTTCTCTGTCCCGAATTGAAGTAAAGGTCGGTTATATGCCACCGGTGCCAATATTGCGCCCGACGGAGGGTTAGCTTTCATAAAGAACACGAGCGTAGCCTACAAAGAGAGTTTTGAATTTGTTTTACTCTCACGACGTTTCTGAATTACATACTGTAATTAGATACAAAATATTCATAGTAGATGTTCATGGCTTAACGGAAAAAATTCTCTTATGGATAAGCTGTGGACGGACGAAAAAGAACAGTTGTAAGTCGAAATTCTTAAAGCAATGCTAATTGCCGAAGCAAATTTTGATTACCCTGCCAAGAATTTCATTCTTATTTGAAATCAACACCAAATATACCGAAGCAAAAATTTGTTTAGAAAAATACACGTTTTCTTGGTTATACATAATATTACCTAAAAATTTATACATGTCCCGTTTGCCTAAAAACCAATCCCACTATAGACGTCTATGGGAATGTCTTTTACCACGCCAAGTTGATCATTGTGCCCGCTAGGGTTTCCGTGTTTACCTTGATTGGCTCGAAACCGAGTTTTTTTTCTTTGTCGTGTTTTGAAAACCATCCATCTTTATTTACAATTAACAACTAATTACAAATTAGGTACTTTTCCGTTAGCCGGGCGCAAGCGAAAAATCGCCAAATAATGTAGAATTCCGCCAAATTTCTTACAACCATTCTCTTGGCGACTTGGCTCGCGTTTGGTTCACAATTGGCGACATTTGCGCCCGGCTAACGGAAAATCGCTTCGCTCTTGGATGTTCACAATTGGCGACATTTGCGCCAGGCTAACGAAAAATCGCTTCGCTCTTGGCGACTTGGCTCGCGTTTGGTTCACAATTGGTGACATTTGCGCCCGGCTAACGGAAAAGTACCACAAATTATTTTCAACTTTAATTCTTGCTCATATTAAGCTCATTGGCAAGTATTTATGTATTTGAATATTTTTCTAACTTATGCGTATTAGATTATTTACTTTAGCAAAGAATTACACACTGTATACTTATTTCATGTTTATTTTTAAAAATGCATTTATGTTCATTGACACTCAAGAAGGAATTCATTCTACTTTAAGTCACACACACACTCACAAAAAAAACTACAAAGTAAAAATGTTTACATCCTTATAACAGATAGCATCTCTCGGTCGTCGAAATAGAAAAACTTTACAAAGCATTTCTCGCCAAAAAAGGGAAATATCGCCAAATATTGGTATCGAAAACACTCCCCATAGGCGCCTATAGTGGGATTGGTTTTCATGCGTCCCGTTTTGAGGGAAAAAGATAAATGGTCACTATACCTATTACCCAAAAGTGAGACGAAGAAAAACGGAATTTGCTTTTATGGGTTTTACTTTTATTTGCATAATTTTTAATCAGTAAATATGAACAGTAGAAAAAATATATTGCCCTGGACTGATACGTAAAGATAAAATTGGCGAAGATGTTACTTAATCGTATCGGTGTATTAAAATAAATATTTTTTAACAATATTTTAATAAAGTTCAAAAATTTCATTTCTTCGATACACTTACGCATATTTTTGCACTTGATATCAATTTCACTGTTTATATGTTGGCAACAGTAAGTCTGTTTATTTTTATCGCAACTGAACCTGCTAAAAACACATATTACGTTAAAACTGCAATTGTGCTTGATTATTCAAGAATTATTAAATCTGAAAAACGCGCTGACTATTTACACATATCCAATGGCATGTCCAGCACTTGGATTGGCGCTTGAATCCTTGTACTAAAAGTCCTACAGTAGCATAAAAACCATTTGGTATTTCAACCGGATTCCTGTTATTTGACAAGCAAAGATTTCATACGATCATCATCACTGATTGATAAAATGGTTCACTAAAGAAGAAACGTATAATCTTCTGAATCGAATTTTTGACCAAAGATTTAAATACTGCAAATATAAAGATTAACTTCCATCACATTATTCGGAATTCGCTTACTGAAGAGCCATGAGTGGCAAGAAGCCGTCGGAAGTCAGATTGGGCAAGCCGGCCCTCTTCCCGTCCGTGCAGAGGTTTCTGAATAAAAATGAACCAGAAAAGGAATCACCTCTTCCGAACCAGTCCAGATTACCGAGGGCGAGTAGCAGCAAGGCAGAGCCCAAATTTCGGAACCTACAAGAACTTGAAAAGCCCCGGGTCGACCAAGGCAGGCTTCTGGAACGAAACACTGACATGGTCACATCCATCAGGAATAGATTGGCCACTGGAAGAAAGGAAAGATTCTATTACCTCACAATACCAGGCATCATTCGGATAATTGAAGTTGTAAGTACACTAGAGGTAGTTTGGCTGAAATCTAGAAGTTGGTACACACTCTTAAAATGGCGCCAAGTCGCCAAAGCTAATGCAGGTAATCCCTGCATATGGCTTTGGCGACTTGGCTCAAATGATATACAGCGGTAAACGTCTTGCTTTGGCGATTTGGCAGCGTTTTAAGAGTGCGTACCAAATTCTAGATTTCAACCTGTAGTTTAGCTTCTTAACCCTTTATAAGGCCATTTTTTTTCTAGTAGTGGTATAATAAAATAAATTTGGTATTGAGATTAATTTAAGAAAAGAAATTCATATAGCTTATTGGATGACATTATTTTTTGTTAATTAATTTTATTTATTAAGGTACTTTTCCGTTAGACGGGCGCAAGCGAAAAATCGCCAAATAATGTAGAATTCCGCCAAATTTCTTATGACCATTCTCTTGGCGACTTGGCTCGCGTTTGGTTCACAATTGGCGACATTTGCGCCCCACTTGGCTCGCGTTTAGTTCACAATTGGCGACATTTGGGCCCGGCTAACGGAAAAGAACCTTTATTAATAATTAATTACCGAGTCAAGACACTTCGTTATGGTTTGTGATAAGAAATTGGAACATCCAGGTTTTTGTTTCATCGAAAAATTTGGCGAGAACTTACACCAACCTTAAAAAATGCATTTAAAAATTGATTAATTTGGTGGGAAGTATATTCCAACAGCCTTAGAAAGGGTTAACGCTTTAGAGTAGAACCCCGGTAATCCGAACTCATTTGGGATGACCTTCGTTCGGATTCCGGGGAATTCGGATTATCCGGGAAACTCGGAAGAATACTCCTGATGTACCAAATGCAGTATAGAATTGACTCTGGGTGCTCTGTGAAGGCGTACGGGAACAGCATGCGGCAATTTGCACAGTACAGTGTCAAACAAGTTGAGGGTACAAAGAAGATATTCAAGTTTGTTTCTACTAATTAAGGTGCTGTATTCATTCTTAAGGCATCCGACTGTGTTCGGAGACATTTTTTTGAAAAATGACTTATATATATATTTTTAATGCTATTTTTCAACTGCATATGTTTTAAAACTATGAAATTATTGTAAAATTAAGCTTTCAAAATAATATTTTTTAAAAAAACTGAGAAATTTGGAGAAAAATGACTAAAATATTTGCCTTACGCTAACAGCCATAGACAAAATCATATTCTAAATATACATAAATCCTTGTAGGAGTACATTTTTATGACAGTTATCTGTGTTATGCTCTAAAATCTTTCTTGTGCTTCAAAATAGTTTTGAGATATAGCTGAACATAGTTACTAAACTGGTAATTTTTCATAAAAAAATGCTTTTCGTTTATATTTAAGCACTTAAAAATAATACTTGATTTTAAAATTGACCTTAGTTTTTAGAGGAAAACATCAAGCATATTACAGAAAACAATCTCAGAAAATTTCGTATCAATACTTGAATAACGTTTTGAGAAATCTTTGTTACGGTCGACAGTTTTCCTCAAAAATATCATTTCTCAGGAAACGCATTTAAAGTTTTCATGCAACATAAAATGATGCTTACAGTTCGGAAATAAAACAGCTGTCACTCCATTTGTAATTCACGTAGAGTAAAAAGTGAAACAGTTTTAGAAAGCTTATTAAACAGGCTACAAAATTAAGTCATAAAAATGTTTTTGATAATTTCATCAAAAACGACGATTTTAAACCAGTCGGATACCTTAAAGCCCAATTCAAATACTTCTTTTAAGTTAGGAATTAACATTAGCTCTGCTTCTGATTCGTAATTATTATTTTTCATTCATTTTTTGAATAAAACTTTTTCAGAAAATTAAAAAAAATGTTCGGATTATCCGATATTTCGGATTCCCGGGATTCTACTGTATTTACAGAATTAACATATCAGCAATTTTTCAATTTTATTTCGGCATCATTAGACACGTTTTAATGCAGAACAACCCCAGGGAAGATTAAAAAACTTTTTTAATTAAATGAAATATTTCAATTAATTTGATTTACAATTAAAACATTCAATTTTTGTCTTCCTGTGCCATCTACTGCTAGCTGTCGGAACTACATTTCTGGTATTCATGTGTACACTGTCAGGAAAAACGATCAAATTATGAGGGCATAAGCGTGATTAAAGTAGTACTTTTAAGTACCGTCGGGAAAAACGATTAAATTATGAGGGTATAAGGGTGATTAAAGTAGTACTTTTAAGTACCGTCGGCAAAAACGATCAAATTATGAGGGCATAAGCGTGATTAAAGTAGTACTTTTAAGTACCGTCGGGAAAAACGATTAAATTATGAGGGTATAAGCGTGATTAAAGTAGTACTTTTAAGTACCG
>BGPR01039794.1:0-14176 GCA_013235015.1 Araneus ventricosus
TTTCTTACCTTGATTCCAGAATATTAATCGTTTCTGATATTATTAATCTTAACATTAACTATTATAATGTGTTCTGTCTTGCATTCCCTTATATCACGAACACACCAACGTGTCTAATTGGGTTCAGCATTCATTTCTCATTATTACTTGAAGTCTGTCTTTAAGTTCTAAAATGTTTTCATCTCACATGACTATTTCCCTATCAAATGCCTTAAGAAAATGGATTACTCACCATCTCATGCTAATAATGCTCTCTGATAAAAGTTATCGAGAATCTTTCCAACATAGTCTTAAGAAAATGAATTACTCACTATCATGTGCTAACAGAAAATTCTTGATGACGTTTCATTTGATAAAAGATATCCTATTGACCGTTGAATTTGTTTAAATAGCATTATTGCCATGAGAAAAAGTTCATTCTGCATCTTCTTCGGGTCGCATTTGAGTCAATTGAAGCTGCTTTAGAAAACTTCTCGTCTATTATCACTATTCCAGGCTAGCCGCAATCATCATCAGCTGGATTCGCCTTTGAAGATGATGAGAATGATACTGTCGATCCAGTGTTTCCGCACGTTATGTGGCGAAACGTTTGCTCTACCCAGCAACCAACCTGAAAACCACGAAAGATCATACATGGAATAAACGACAGAGAGTGTGATCCACTCAGCAACCAGGTCTCCCTGCTTCAACCAGGCGGTGCTGCAAGGAAAGACAAAGGCGTGATCCAACGTCGCACCGTCCCTGATCTTACAACTGATGCTAATGGTCCAAGAAAGCAGAAACGTGATTCAATCACAAGCTGGTCCTCCCAATCTTTCAGTCGCAAGTGATCCAATTCAAAGATCCGAAGACAAAATCTTCCCCGGTACCACCACTTTACATTGTTAGACTTCGTCAAGAATGGACATAATTTAAATATTGTTTATCAACAATACTTTTCAAAGGAAGAAGCTGATCAAATATTCGATGAATTGGAAAGGGAAATTGAATATTTTCCCTGAAATACATGGTGTTTATCTATAACAAAGATATCTAGTGCCTAGAAAGTTTCTGCCATGGTGATAAATAATTTAACTTATACTTTTCTGAAACACTTTTCCTACAAAGCTTTAATACCTATTCTAACAAAATTTTAAATGAAGCAAATAAATTTTCAAAGAAGGTTCATTGCATTATGTTATGATAAATCGTTATAAAGACGGCTATGATAAATAGGGTCGGTCAACATAAAGATAATGAAAAAGATATGGATCCTGAATTCGTTATTGTTACATTGTTTGGAGCTGAATGAACAATGATTTTCAAGAGACCTAATTTTGACTCAGTTAAATTCCTTTGAAAAATGGGAGTGTTTTAGTTATGAATCCACCAACAAATAAATTTTGGTTTCAAGGAAATCTTCAGAGAAAAAATGCAAAGATGTTCGTGCATTAGCTTAACGTTTCGAAAAATTTACTAGAAAAAAGTGAATGTTGATAAGAAGAGTTTTGATTTTTTACTTGTAAAAAAAAAATGCATGTGAAAAATATTTATGTTGCATCAGATACGATACACCTTATTGTTTATAAATAAAAAACCTATTTTTCATAAAATAATTTTTGTTTTTATTGACTTATTTACATATGTCTTTATCTTTAAAATGTTTTAACTCTTAGAAGAATTGTGATTCTGCAAATATATAACAAGTGTTTTATATGTCATTTTAAATTTCAATACTTGGAATTTATAGAGAAGGAATGATATTTAAAATTTCAGTTTGAATTGCTAGTTTTCTTGAATAATGAGCTTTGCTGAAATTAATTCCTTGAAATTTCTGATTTTCATCAATTTCACGAATAACAAAACGCAAAAGCTATTTTTAAAGTTGATCTAGACTTTGGTGAAAGGTTGTTTTCAACTTAAAGCAATAGGGCCCTATTTAAACGTTTCAGGATTTAATTATTTTCAACTTTAGTATATTTCATGAAATGTTATTCTGTGAAAATTGTTTCTTACCTGAAAAGTGATCTTTCTTTCTCACACTTATTATTTTAGAAAGTGAATAGAAATAGGAGATAATTATGCATAAAGATTTTCCTATTAAAAAAAAAAATGTCGGTATTATTGTCATGATTGCCAATGTTCTCAGAAAGAAACCGTTATCCATAAATGGTATAAAAGGAATTTTAATTAAGAAGTTAATATGCCCAATCTTTCATTTAAAATAAAGAAATGTTTTTAACTTTGAAAAAAGTTTTATCACAGAAATAAGATACTTATTCTCAGCTTATGTTTCTATTCTAACAAACGTAATGATGATTAAACATCACATAACTGTATTATACTAACAATATCACAACGGTAGTACTATCTAATTTGGAACATAACACTTAAGCTAGGCAGGCTATCTTTTACAATAAAGACTTATTATCTGGCAGTAAACATTGCAAAGCAGAAGAAAGAAAATAGAACTTTAGATTTACCTCCTCCTAGAATTAATTTTCTAAAATAATAAGTCATCATAGGAATTTATTTTGTGAAATAATAGAGTATATATATATATATATTTTCTTAGAAATGAATAGGTAGTATTGTCTGCGTATTAAAGACGTAATGTCCTGAAAATCTTGATTATTGATGAAAATGCAACACTTTCGCTCGCTTTCCAGACATTACGTC
The DNA here is from genome assembly GCA_013235015.1 of Araneus ventricosus. Classification (NCBI taxonomy): domain Eukaryota; kingdom Metazoa; phylum Arthropoda; class Arachnida; order Araneae; family Araneidae; genus Araneus; species Araneus ventricosus. The sequence goes on from BGPR01039794.1 coordinate 2,659, forward strand.
TTATTACTTGAATATGCACAATAATAATTTGTTTTTCTAAAGAAAATATATATATATATATATATTATTCTTCTAAGAGTTAAAACATTTTAAAGATAAAGACATGTAAAAATAAGTCAATAAAAACAAAAATTATTTATGAAAATAGGTTTTATTTATAAACCCAATAAGGTATCGTATCTTGATGCAACATAAATATTTTCACATGCATTTTTTTTTTTACAAGTAAAATCAAACTCGTTCTTATCAACATTCAATTTTTCTGATAAATTTTCGAAACGTTAAGCTAATGCGAACATCTTTTACATTTTTTTTCTAGAATTTCATGAAACCAAAAATTTATTTGTTGGTGATTCATAACTAAACATCTATTTTTCAAAGCGGAATTTTAACTGAGTCAAAATTAGGTCTCTTGAAAACACAGTCTATTCAGCTCCAAATGAAAATGTAAATAGCAGATCTAGGATCCATATCTTTTCATTATCTTTATGTGACCCTATTTTATCATAACCGTCTTATAACGATTTATTTGTAACATAATTAAATGAACCTTCTTAAGAAATTTATTTGCTTCATTTAAAAATTTTTTGTTAGAATAGGCATTAAAGGCTTTAAAGAGTGTCGCAAAAGTATAAGTTAAATTGTTAATACCATAAGCAGAAACTTTCTAGGCACTGAATATCTTTTGTTATAGATAAACACCGTAAAGCTATTTCAGAGGGAAAAATATTCAATTTCCCTTTCCAATTCATCGAATATTTGATCAGCTTCTTCCTTTGAAAGTATTGTTGATAAACAATATTTAAATTATGTCCATTCTGACGAAGTCTGTCCTTAAAAGTGGTGGTACCGGGAAAGAGTTTTGTCTTCGGATCTTTGAATTGATCACTTGCAGCAGACTGAAGATTGAGGAATTGGCTTGCAGTTGAATCACGTTTCTGCTTTCTTGGACCATTAGCATCTGATTGTAAAGTCGAGGGACCCGGTTGCGACGTTGATCACGCCTTTGTTCTTTTTCCGCAGCACCACCGCCTGATTGAAGGCTGTAGGCCTGGTTGCTGAGGGGTGGATCACGTTCTGTCGTTTATTTCATGTCTCAGTCTTTCGTGGTTTTCAGGTTGCTGGGTAGAGCAACGTTTCGCCACATAACGTGCAGGGAAACACTGATCGACAGTATCATTCTCATCATCTTCAAAGGGCGAATCCAGCTGATCGACAGTTATAAAGCCCTGTACTGAATAGTGATAATAGACGAGGTTTTCTAAAGCAGCTTCAGTTGACTCCATTTTCAAAATGCGACCCGAAGAAAGATAGAATGAACTTTTCTCATGTATGTCACTATTTTAAGCAATTCAACGGTCAATGAGAGATATCTTTTATCTAAATGTGAAACGTCGTCAAGAATTTCTTTCTGTTAGCACATGATAGTGAGTAATTCATTTTCTTAAGACTATGTTGGAAGATTCTCGATAATCTTTATCAGAGAGCATTATTAGCATGAGATGGTGAGTAATCCATTTTCTTAAGGCATTTGATAGGAAAATAGTCATGAATGAAAATATTTTGGAACTTAAAAGACAGATAAGAGATAATAATGAGAAATGAATGCTGAACTTAATTAGATTAATGCTGGTGTGTTCGTGATATAAGGGAATGGCAAGACAGAACACATTATAATAGTTAATGCTAAGATTAATAATGTATCGAAACGATTAATATTCTGAATCAAGGTAGCTTTGGAAAATTCATAACAAATTTTTTTTCTAAAAAAATCTTCCTGAAAAGTGCAAAGAAGGATAATTAATTAAGATTGATATAATCAGAAAACAAAAATTTATGGAACATGGAAAAGCTGGAGATGTGAAGGAAAATTTTAATATTATTAACAGAAATATATTGATACATGTGAAAGAGTGTTAGCAGAATCAAAGATTAACAAGCATAAACAGATAAATGTTAAAGACTTGTTGTATAAAATTCTAAATAACAGAAATAGGGAATTCAACTATTCAAGTCAATGCATTGAACTTTTTCATTAAGTTTAAATGTTTTATTTCATCATGTTTTATTTGATAGAAAAAATTTGCAAAGTATTCACACATTTAACATAATTCCAAGTCTGAAAAAGAAGGATATAATTTATCTAGATGGTCAATAGTTTCATCTTTTATCATTCTCACAAACCTAAGATATTTTAATGATTGGATTTTATTCTTCGTCGATAATTGTGTTAGTCATTGGAAAAAAAAAATATGTTCAAACGTAGATTGAGTTTGAAAATTACAAGATCTTACAGAAAGTGTGTGTGAATGCGCTGAGTTAATTATGCTTCTTTAAAATGATTTAATTTTCAGTCAATCTTTGAAAATTGTAAGTCAGCTGATTTGGTTATGTGTGAGAGGAAAGATTCAATAAAGATGCTTGTGTTGTTTAAACATTGTAAAAGTTTCAAGTTTAAGAAAAAAAAAGTTCAATCTCGATGTGTTTGGTCGAGGCTTAAATCTTGGTTAAATAGTTTCATCTGAAACAGTCAGCTTTTAAAGTAGTTTTATGTTTGATATTTTTGAAACTGGTAGAAAATTAAATTTTAATTATGAACAAATTTCACTATGGAAGAAAACTTAATCAAGCTAAAGAGATTTTAATTTGATTGCTTTTATTTTTTAATAATAATTGCATTCGCTTGGTCATTGAAAATATGTTTTTGAAATTATAAATATTTAGGTGTGAACATGAATATATTTAAGGAAAGCGTTGAAGTTAATTATGGACTGAAATGATCAATTTTTCTGTTAATATTTGAAAATTTATAGACAAATTATTTAAGACATGCGAGAAAAAAATAAAGATTCGATAAAGATAGTTGGTTTGTTAAAGCATCAGCAAAGGTTTTAAGTCAAGAAAAAAAAAAAAATTCAATCTCAAAAGTGTTTGAATGAGGTTTAAATCTTAAGATAAATAGTTTTTCATCTGAAACAGTTAGTTTTTAAATAGTTTATGTTTGATAATTTAAATCTCACACACACACACACACACACACACACTTCATGAATTAAACACACACATGCATGCACACACGCAAACACAATACCACACAATAATACACACACACTTCCATGAATTAAAATACACACATGCATGCACACACGCAAACACACACACACACACACACACACACACATGCACAAACACACACACAGAGTATTCGTAATTAAACACGCATGCAGAAAAAAGTTCTTGGTTAAAATTACATCGAGACTAAATTTATTTTGATCGATGTAAAAGGAATTAGAGTGTAAAACATGAGTTTCACACACATGCACACACACACACACACGCACGCACGCACGCACAAACACACACACACACACACGCACGCACAAACACAATACGCACAAACACAATAATAATAATACGCACAACACACACAGAGTGCGTCTTCGTGAATTAAACACGCATGCAGAAAAAGTTCTTTGGTGGTGGTTAAAATTCTCCGAGACTAAATTTATTTGATTTCAAGTCATAAAAGGAATTAGAATGTAAAAAAACACGAGTTTCATTTTCATTAATTTATTCAAACTCAAGATATTTTTATTTTTTCTATGTCATTGATAGAGTGAATTTGAAACCAAGATTCATGTAGGGCTGACACAGAGTATAAGCAATGATTAGAATTATCTATGTGGAATATTCTTTTTAAAAGATAATCTATCGCAAAGAGAAGAAAACACAATAATAAGACGTGGCTTTATCGTTATTCGAAATAATCACACACACAGTCTTCACGCATGCAGAAAAGTTCTTGGTGGTGGTTAAAAATTCTCGAGATTAAATTTATTTGATTATGTTTAAAAGGAATTGGAATGTAAAACATGAGTTTCATTAATTTATTCAAACCAAAGAGATTTTTATTTTTCTTCTATGTTATTGATAGAATATTCTATGATCGTTTTCATAATTCGAAGAAATGTTTTAAAAAAATCGAAAATGAATTTCAGTCATGGTATCTCTCCCTTTCAACTTGAGAGTTTCATCATCGAAAAGAGTCTTCTTCCTGCGACCGAAAAAAGTGTAAGTTCATGATCATGATATGATCTTTGATAAAAAATTCTGTGAGAAATTTTCAAAGTTTAAAAAGTGCGATTGGTAGCTTATGTTTAAAATCATGTTAAAATTATTTAATGTGCAAGTTTAAAACTCAATAGTTATATTTAAATGTTTTATTTAATGCATATAAGCATTGATAAAATTTGTCCGAGAGAGATTATTAGTAAAAGACGTTGAAAAAAACCAAGTTCCAAAACATTTCTCTCAAAATTTTCTATCAAAGTTCGATAAGGCAGATAGAAAAATAATTACTTATCAAGAAGTGGTTTGGGCTTAATTTGTTAATTCGAACCCACCCTTAAACAAGTTAAATAAAGAATCCTAAATAATTATTTTAAAAAAATATTATCACCATTCAATTATAAAAATATTATCACCATTTAAGATTTCAGCATGAGTATTTGACCACGGTATCAATGATTAATATTTCTAATGATAATAATTATCAACAGAAGGAAGCAAGAAAGAAATCCTAGTCCCTAAAACCCAAAAAGTCCCAAATTTTCAAAAGTTCCAAAGACCGAAATAAAAAATAGAATCCATATTCAAGTCCTAATCTTGAGAACGTTATCTGAAAATCCTCTGGTCTGGAAAAAAAAATCTTATCTGAGAGAAGTGATAGGGAAGGGATGGGGAGGGGAGGGGAGGGAGGGGAGGGAGGCAGAACAACCTAGAACTCCATAGAGGGAACCCCCATTTTCTATCTACTTCGCGCACTGGTACAGGACGGCGAGACGCCCTAAATGTTTAGCCTTTCTAAAATCGAGAGCGCCAGGATTGGTTTTTGGCAAACTGCTAAGTCTTCGGAGGATCCTCTTGCACAGGCATTACCAGACACGCATGGAGTTGAATCAAGTATACGATTATACAGACCGGACAGACAGTCAGCCCGTCGACGGATTTCGCCCAAATTTTTATACGGACTCATCATTCATGACGACAAAACGTGTACTCAAATTTTATCCATCTAGCTATTCAAGTTTTTGAGACGAGTACTACATGACTTCGAAATATAGACAGACAGACTTCCTGTTGATTTGATCATCCAAAATTTGATAGAAATCCTACAAATTATGTTTAAAGACCATTATACCAAATTTCTTCCTGTAGCTCTACTAGTTTTCGAGTTATGCGTCCACAGACAGACATGCATAATTCCAAAATTGTGTTTTCCGACTGGGAGGTCTAAAATGCGTGGAGATTCGTCAAAATTCAACTCGACTTTTTTTGACGATTTATAATACTTTCTCTTTGTATACTTAGTATACGAGAAAGTAAAAATGAGAAAACGTCCCCTCCTGTTTTTTCTGCTGTATGACCCCAAACTTTCTCCCTACACCCATGATGAGGTGATATATTAAGCAGGGTCTTCCTCCAAGTGTATGAATGAAGTGATATTGATAGGTTCCATACAGCTTAACGGAACAACAAGACTGGCCATATGTGAACGGGTCACTGGGGGTTTTAACACTAGGCTTTTGGAAACTATCTCCTAGGTAATAACATTATCTTCCTCCCATTTGTCTTTTATCAACAAACGGATTACAAAGCTGAGTAGGGCCTGAGGTAATTTTACGAACCGGCAAGACAACAATTTAGCGCCCCCCCCCCCTCTCCTCTCAACCACAACGCAATTTTAAATTCGATATTGTCTGTATTCTAAATGTCCACCAAAATTTTACTTAGAAATATGCATGTTCTACTTGCAAATATGACTTAATAATGCTATGGTAAGAATTTTTTTTTAATTTCAGAAAGATTTAAGACTATAAGGAAGTCTTACAGAAACTAAAATAATGTATTGAACAAATTTATTTTTAAAATATATGATTTTTTACACAGTATTATGAAGTCTCTTCACGTGATCACTTTTCTTGTCTTTTTATTTGCAAAATCTTTCATAATATTCTCAATATCAATGTTCTGCAGAAGGTCCCCTTTCAATTGATATGGTTGCCAAACCAACTAGTCGCTCCTGCGACATTCTAGATCGCAGATATGTTTTAATCACTTTCAGTTTCGAAAAACTTCTCTCGCCAGTAGTAACAGTTATTGGTAGAGTCAAAAAATCCACTGCGTTACTGTAAACTGCGTTAGTTTTATAACATATGCATAATTCTTTAGTTGTTTTCTCTATTTTTTTTAATAAGATGCGGCCTTTTTGTTTAGGAATAATGTCGGGCAGCTCCCAAACATTACCAAGTAGAAAAATCTGAAAATTAAAAAAAAAAAAAAAATGAGATACGTCTTTTACATTTAGGAGGGCAGTATAGGCAATGTAAGTTTCTGGGCCCCAACTTCCTAAACCAGATAACTTTATTGATTTAAATTTAATATCTAAATAAGTAGTTTTTGAGCAACAAACAATATGGCAAACTGAAATAAAACATTTCTATGCAGGTAATCTTTAAAAAAAGTTTTAAATCTCGAGTATAAAAAAAATTGAAATTTAAAAGTAAATTTAAATAAAATGGTTAAAAAATTACAAAACTTTTTAATATAATTTGAATATTCTAATACAAAGTATCCCAGGACTGTTGATATGTGACCCATTGATCTGCTAATAAATTCGATATTAGAAATATTCCAAGAATAATGTTCTGAATTGAAACGATTTTAAGTTCAGTAAGTTCTAGAACACGCTTCTTGTAAATCAAATGAAAGCCTTGAAAATAATTTTTAAAAAATAATATCGGCGGCCTCTCCAAAGTTGCAGGGACCATAGGCAGTTGCCTATTTGGCAATCCAGCCCTGACCATATTCCTTGCTTATCGATGTGAAACTTTGATTTATTACTTTTTTTTCAGCCACGTTACAATTTTTTTTAAATCACAAACTTATCAAAAAGCAAAAAAAAAAAAAAAAATTCTGTGAAATAATTTGTAATTTTATAAGTTTTCTTCTAATTTTTGGCACTTTCTGATGATTGGAAGAAATGTAATGGGAACTTTATACGCACAAATTTGATTTTTCAGAAAACAGTGTGAATATTATTATTTCAAGAGTAATGCTTATGTTAAAATCCAACAAACCTTATCACTCTCAGTACTGTTGTTTCTATTTTCGATTTGCAAACTAGTTTTGGCGTCTTGTTTATTGCTGGATTTTTCATAGTCACTTTAACATTTTCAAATGTTCTACTGCTTCTGGTTCGAATAAATGTAACTTTGCATGCTCTCGCACTTGTGCCTGATAAACGAGTTAACTTGTTAAATAGTGCTTATCTAGCTTACCAAAATCTTATGCGTTAAGTTCTTTTGAATAATCATACAAAAGCAGTGGCGAATACAGACCGCAAATATGGTCAACTAGATCCCCTTGGATCGGGTTATACGTGGTACGGTCGAAAAATTCCATACAAATACATGCTTTTATTTTTCTTCTAGCTTTAATAGTTTTGCAGATAATTGCTCTCAAAAATGGGAAATATCCAACAATTTACAACCCCTAATCACCGTAACGGCGTGTTACTTACCTGAAAAACATTTTTAAAATGCGCTCTCATTTTTTTTAGTAAACGTAATTCTAACATTATTAGCTTTTTAAAAATTAATTTTTGAAATGAGTTCAATATTTTATGTTCTAGCTCAAGTGGCGGAAGCCCCATGACAACGTCAGCTTCAACGCCTGCAAGCACACCAACTCCTGGATCAAAACCGGTTTCTAAAGCTTCCGGTGGAAGTTCTGGAACTCCTGGATCTACGTGAAGTGGCGGAAGTCCTATGACCACTTCAGCTACAACACCTGCAAGTACTCGCACACCAGGATCAACGCCAGCTTCTCCATCTTCAGGCGGCAGCTCTGGAACACCCGGTTCTACTTCAAGTGGTGGAAGTCCAAAGACAACTTCCGCGACAACACCAGCAAACGCACCACCGAAAGGTTCTTCCGTAGGATCAAGCCCAGCCGGAGGTAGCTCAGGTACCCCTGCTTCTGCTTCAAGCGGCGGAAGCTCTCTGACAACTTCAGCTACAACTCCTGCGTGCACACCAACTTCTGGATCAACACCAGCCCCCCCAGCTTCAGGAGGCAGCTCTGGACCACCTGATCCAGGTGTTGGTGTGCTTGCAGGAGTTGTAGCAGACGTTGTCATAGGACTCCCGCCACTTGAAGCAGAAGCTGGAGTGCCAGAACTACCTCCTGACGGGTTAGAACCTGCAGACGAGCCTTTCATTGGTGCGTTTGCGGGTGTTGTAGCAGAAGATGTCATTGGACTTCCGCCAGTTGAAGTGGAACCTGGTGTTCCAGAGCTGCCGCCGGAAAATGGCGAAGCTGGACTTGACCCTGTATATTAATACGTAAATCAGGACGTATGGCAACCCTAGTAGTGGCGCAGAAAAGATTTGGAAACACTGAGTTCGATAGAATGCGCGGGGTTTAGTTATATTAACGTCCCGTTTTTGAAGCAACACGAGGGCTATTTTGGGACGGACCTCGTACTTTTGAACCGCGGTCAGATGACGCGGATGGCGCTTGTGCTGGTGCCCCGCTCTCCAAACTTCCACGCCACACCAACGGGAGGAGGTTTTGTCACTACGTATGATTTAAAGTGCATCCAGCCCCACACAAGGTGGAACTTCAGTGAAATCGGGTTTCGAACCTGGAGCCCTCGGGCCCAAAGCCGGGACCCTACCACTAGGCCTCTGCGACCCTCAAGAACGTGCGGAGAATGAAGTGAATCAGCAGTTTTGAAGAAGGGAAGAAGCGCTGACTGATCGAAGGGTGCTCACGCAGGACCGGAGAAAAGCTCTCTACGACCCTTAGGCAGTGCAAGTCTCGGCGACCCCCGCCCCTTAGCCAAGTCTCAGGGCCTATTTAATAACCCAGCCCTATAAACAAAACGCGTGTTATCATATAGACGCTCACTGTTAGCAGAAAAATAGGAGCGAAAATCAGTAAGTGAACAAATGTTGTAAAGAATCTCATAAAAAAGTAAAAAACAATAAATAAGAAAAAACGGTAGTCTTTTTTTTTTTTACTTCCCCGAAGAAACAATTTTCTTTTCTCCAGTTTTATTTCAGTGTGCTGTTTTCAAGTCATTAAAAAGTGTAAATAATTTACCGTAATAAAGCAAAGCAGAAAATAAAATAAATTCCGTTCGTCATAGGCATGCTTTGTAGGGGGAAACATTTTTTCGTACGACTCGTATTTTACAGACGGATGCAAAAAATGTGTCATTTTCCTAGACACAAAAGTGAATTTGTTTAGGTTTCCCCCGTATTTTGCGCATCTTTTTTTTTCTCCGCACCGAAATATCTTGAAAAAAAGATCATTTACGGATATTTCTCCGAAGAGCCTTGGCACATATTTACATTTTGCACAAAACATTCGTATGGATGATGAAATACTGTAATAAATATTCAGCGTAGATATATTTACAGCTGTAGAAATTCAAAAAATTTCTGCGTATCCCATTATTTATCTTTGCAGACGCTTTAGTTGAATAGAACATCATTTTTTAAAGCAGACAGTGAAAGGGCAAAGGAAACAGATAGTTTAAATTTATTTTATCTAGACAATTTACCCATGTTTTTAGAATGCGATATTAAGTGCTGATTTTTCCCCCGTCCAACAACATTCTTTCACTTTCTATTTGTTTTATACGGTTGGAAAACGCTTTGGTATTTTTTGCATTTGATATTCAGCAATTTGATTCCAACAGTTTTGCCCTGTGATATTTTGATACAGTATATGTTGAACTTGGTATTATATCGTTACTTTTTAGAAGGGATATCTGAATAAAATGCTCTGGGCTTGCAAACGAGATTTGTTTTTTGAACCTGTTGTGGAGAAAATATCGACACATAAATAAATTGCCTCACTATGAATTTAAATTTTATATTTATGCTTGAGGGAATGAGGTTGATTTTTTTCCAAAACCAAGCTGGAATGACAACAGAAATGATCCTGTACCAAGTTGATTCCAATTGAAATTCATTCAATCGATCTAGTTTTTTGAAGGCGTATATAGATAAATTATTACCTTTTTAAGGGAAACATATATCTCATACGTTATCTTAGAACGATTTCTATTGTGAAAAAATTACACTTGTTTCTCTCTATTTTAGTATCACAATTATTAATATTTTATTTTAGTGAATATTTTCAGTTAACTTAAATATACATTATGTGCATATTAGAAAATCATCTTCTAAGGGATTTGTAAACTTGAAAACTAATATTTTGAAAAATTAAAACACATCATCATTTTTTTTTTGTTTAACTAGAAAACTCATTGAACAATCATGAAGTGTATTTTATTGGAAAACTAATTGTGAATCAAACAACAAATAAAAAAATGTTTTCGTTTCAAAAAACCTGAGACAGCCTCTCAACAGCCTTTCCGAAATACTGGTATTAGGGTCAGGCGGGGAAAGTAGGAACGGTGACAAATAGCGAGTTCATCGAGGAGGCCCTAGCGAATGGAAAGGCAGGATTGCCAGATCAAAATAGCAAAAATAAGGCCAAACCTTCTTAAAAAATAAGGCCAAAAGGCCAACTTGACAAATGGACTGAAAACCCCATTTGATATCAGAAAAACTATGCCCTCATGAAAACGAGCCCAACTTGATAGGCATATGTTCAATGCTCTACTATTAAACTAAAATTTAAGTGAAAAGTTGAATTTAAACATCCTTGTTCTATTTGTGAAGCTATTTCGTTCGACATACCATTACATATATCATTTGAAATGTGTAATTTCAAAAAATCTATTAAAAAACAATAGAATAAGTGGATTAAAAAATTGTTCTAAAAGTCACTTCAACGAAAATAGCTCGCAAAGGCCAAAATTGAATCTCTAAGGGCCAAATGAAAATTCCTAAGGCCAAGGGCTTTGAAAAGGCCAATTTCCATACCTACCTTAAAAGACTCTCAATATGGCAACCCTGCTGAAAGGTATGTGCTTGCTAAGATCGCATTGCGGTGGCAGAAAAAAATGACTTCCCACTTTTTGCTGCGTGTTGTCTGGAGACATTTGTTAACTTTAGTTGTGAAAATAAAGGAAATAAAAACTTGGGTTTCTTATTTTTCTTTCTCTACGCCAGTTATATGCAAGATAAATTGCTGTTATATATTTTTAGCTCTGGCAAGATATAACTATTACAAGGAATCTTCAATTTTCGCTTTTGCATTTCATCTTAGAACAGGTTAGTTCTTAATTAAATTTACAATTCTTTCACTGAGGTATTTGAGAGAACAGGCTTTAAATGCAACAGAAACCATGACAGGAATAATCTTAAACTAGAAAGTGGTACTGCTCTGTCGCACCAGTAACTTGTACTCATTTATTTATACAAATCAACAACTGACATTTTAAAAAATTATCATCATGTGATGAACATAATATTACTTTTTACGTATAAGTCTTTTATTAATACAAGCAATACGTAACTGAACGAAGTAATAACAG
>BGPR01039795.1:0-14175 GCA_013235015.1 Araneus ventricosus
TCTAGTTTGGGATAATCTGCGATGTATGGAAAGAAAAATCCTGTAGGGAATCATAAATTTGGGATTTTTTTGTAAAGAGAAACCTTATTTGTGGTATCTGTGATGTGTGGAAAGAAAAATCTAGTTTGGGATAATCTGCGATGTATGGAAAGGAAAAATCTAGATTGAATTATTCTTTGATGTATGGAAAGGAATATCTCTTTTAGGATAATCTGTGATGGATGCATGGAAAGGAAAATCTAGTTTGGAATAATCTACTCCGAATGGAAAGGAAAAATAATCTGGGATAATCTACGAGAATTAAAAACCCATCGTATTCTCATTTAGATATCGAAATTAGACGAGACTTCTTTAAGCTAAGCGATGTAAGAATGCACATACTTTTAGAATAACACTGATGATTATTATTATTCTCTTGCCTATTTTTGAGATATAATTAATAATTATTCATTTAGAAATTTTCAGAAACACTTCCAGAAGTAAAGAGATTTACAATGATGATAGTTTACAGATAATTCTCTAGAATAATTAGCGTCTCTGAGACAAGACGGTTAAAGAAAAATTGCCTTCGAGAAACCTCTTCATATGAAACTCCATCTATAATCTGCTCCGAATTTTTTTTTGTTTTATTCTGTTCAAATATTCAGAATTTAAGCGTCGGAAGCGTATGTTACTTAGATATCCGATACAAGAGTTTTCGAGCATTAGTTTAATATAATTTGATGCTATATTTAGAAAATCTAAAATTGTGATGTCTCAAAAGCATTTAGAATTCAAAAAAAATTTCGAAAAATTTCTGTTTATGCAATTTTATTGCTATGATGATCTCTATAATTCAAATATGTTCCTCCCAGCAAAATAACATTACATGCATTTTTCAGTAGCTACTATCTTAAATAATATATTGCACAAAGGATTTATTACCTTATTTTTTTACCTATGAAAACTATGTACTAAAATTTGGCGCTATCTTTATTTTCGACGAATATACCGTGAAATTCCAACTATTCAAAAGGGTTTTTCTAGTATACTTTATCTTGTTCTCTGAATTTTGCCCCGTAAGTGAATTTTGAAAGGCTTTTTACTTTATTTTTACCTTCTCAAACAATTTTCTAGGGATTAAACCACGCATGAAACGGAAGCAGCATTAAATGCTTGAAAAAGCATCAATGAAATATTTCTATTGAAATGCTTTGCTTTTCCGATGGAAATATTTGAAAATAACTCTAAAATACTCAAAAGAAAAGGCTTTTTTCTGCTTTCAAACAAATAAATGCTTTATTCTGAATACAGCATTTCAAAAACTGTTTCTTTCTGTTCGTAGAACAGGAGGAGTAAACTCGTGAATTCTTCAATAAATTATTTGCCCATCAAATATACATTTTGTGTAATTTATATGAATAGAGTCTTCAAATATCCATAAAAAATATATGCAATATGTAGAGAACCATAATTTTTCAATGCGGTAAATCCTACATTCAACGTAAAAGCCAACATTTATTGCTCCGCTTAGTTTAAGAATTTGTAATGTAAACATTTACTGGAATGTTCAGTTTATTTTATAACTAGAAAAACTTATATTCCTGATTATTCTCCAACCACTTTTATTCTAAGAGTTCTGTCCGAAAAAGATAACTAATGATACAAAAATAAATGGTGTTTGAATGCTTCTTGCGTTTTTCCTTTGAAAAGATATATATATTTTTTTGAAATAGTAATGACATATTTATGTAGTTTCTTCAAATAATACAATTGCTTAAATATTTGTTATTTTTATTTATTTGTTAAAACCGCGAGATTGGTTAGCATTGAAAATATGTTGCTTTTTTCAATGCGCTAGTATTTAGAGTATGGTTTAAAGAATCTCGATAAATTCTTTTAAAGCAAAGCGTCTGTCAAAGAAAAAAGAAATTGTCCTTGATTCATTTGAATCATTGGTTGAAGAAACCACCTGAGTCGACAATATCAAAATGCTGGGGTATTTTATACTGATATTTTTTTTAATCAATTAAAAAATTTTTTTACCTGGTATATTTTATATACTATAATGAGACTTTACTTGACCTTTGTAATTTCTTCACTCATTATGTAAAACGTCTCTTAGCAAGCAGGGCCATCTATCCCAATTTTTTGAAATTTCAAAGAGGATGAAAATACTCAATTTTTCACAATCAATAGAGGATATTTCTGAATTTTTTTAACATCTGTTATAAACATAAGACCGCATGTTCCTACCAGATGCGAAAAAAATTCAGAAATATTCGCTACTGGTTACGAAAAATTGAGTATTTTCATCCTCTTGAAATTTCAAAAAAATTGGGATAGATGGCGCTGCTTGTTAAGCGACGAAATGCCTCTTTACAACGCGAAAACCGCATGAACATACTTTTGAAAAAAATGGCTCTTGTGGTTTCTGAAATCAGCAATTCCTTTCTATTCAATGGAATTAGAAATCTCTCGTCTCACTTTGACCATTTCTGGTATCGCCCATGAGTGTCTCTTTGTCTCTCCACAAATCTAGCTATTACAAGAAGCAGCAGAGAGGTAGCCAATGAAATCGAACCACTTACATTTTTTGTGAATATGGCGTTATAAATTTAAATGGGACAAATAATACTGTTGAAATTAAGGTAATTTTGGTCTATTCTTAATAGGAACGCCTGACTGCTTTGTCGTTTTTGTTATTGCGTCATCCTTTATTTGATTCCGTCAGCCTCGTGAATAAAATATGCCAAAATCTATGGCAATGCTTCTCTTTGGCCATTCTCTTGCCGTTTCTTTGGCCATCGCTGAATTATTTTGTATATATTCCCTCTCTTAATTATATAGTGAACATTTCTCCCGGCCGATTGTGATCAATATTGGGGAGAGAGCCTTAATTCCAGGAATAATTTACATCATAAAAACCCAGAGAGTGGTACGTTTTCAATGGTCGCTGTTGTTTACTAATTTTAGCGTGTAATATTATCTAAAAATGCAAGTAGAACTTTTATTAACCTTAAATAAGGGAAATTCTAAAACTTTCGGGTCATTCGGGCAAGAAAAGGGTACAGAAGCCTTCTTTTGCATCATCTGTGCCAGTTCAGATACAGTTCTTTCGAAATAAATTATAATGCCTTAGTTCGATGGCGCAGAAACCATATTTATTTTGAAATAAATTAAATATCTCAACTCGCAACCGCGTGAAAATTATATTTATTTTTAAATGTATATTTTAACGTCTGAACTCCGTTCAACCCTTCTGAAATCATATTTATGAGAGGAATTCCATCAGCATTATTTCAATGTTTCTTTTCGAGACGAGCATTATAATCTTGAGAAAGAGTTCAGCTTTTTTATTTAATTAATCTTTCTGCCGTCTAATGATTTTTTTTGTATCTTGGAAATCAAAATTGCATGCATTATCTCGAATCATCCAATGTGTCTCTATTTTTATACTGTTAGATCGTAAGTACCTCGTACAAAACATATAGCAACATTTTATACAGTTTTATAAGAATGTTTCATCATTCTTTAAATAGATATTCTACAGAATAGTATGATGATTTTTTTAATTCTCAGGTGCGTGTCGGATGCTTGTGCTTGCAACTTGGGAGGAGACTGTGAATGCGTGTGTGCCGTTATCGGAGCTTATGCTTTGAAATGTGCCAGAAGTGGAGTTGTCATCCCTTGGAGATCTCAAGAACTCTGTCGTAAGAATAACTACTGGTTTCTAAAAAATATATTTCTGAAATATTTGAATTTTTAAATTATTTACATTTCATTAATACTTATAACTTTTAATGATGGGATTTCGAAAAACTTTATGGAATTGCTTTGTGTATTTTTCCATCTGAACTAATGAATATTAAATTAAAGAATAAGTTATTTCTTTATTTGTATTCCATATACAGGGTTTTTAACGGGAAACGGGTGTTTTTGGAATGGGTAGTACTCTTTTTGTAGAAGACACTCCCCAAGCAATGCAATTTACACTACTCAAAAGAAATTCAAAGATCACTCAATTTTTTTTGAGAAATATAGATGTTCCAATAATCTTTTTTTTAGAAAAATCAGAATATATATTTCAATGTAGTCGTACAAAACTATAACATTAGATAACTTTGTTTACAAAATTATTTTATTCATTTTAACAGACAAAATGCTATCTCGAACACTTGAGATTTCAGAAATTTCAATATTTTATAGGAAAAATCTAAAACTGTTTCTCTTGGAATTTAATGCAACATCAATAGGGTGCATGGTCTCTCCAAACAGTTAAAATGGCTGAATATCGGTTTGGTTTGGAATTTAAAAAGTTGCCCTGCAAATTCTTAGGCACTCTTTCCTTTCCTCCTCACGGCCGATTTCTAGCTCTCGAATTGTCAGAAGATGGTTTGACTGAAAGGTAACTCGTCTTCCTAGAGCTTCCTATGTATGCTGTATTGGGTTTTGGTCGGATGACCACTCGACACACTTAGTTCCACAAGCCAATCTCCAACAAGGCGAGCTATGTGAGATCGAGGTTGTCCTTCATTGAAAGGAACATAACACCGATTGCTCCAGCATACGGGAAGGCTAAAGGTTCAAGAAAATATCGTCCCTGAATTTTTTCCATCAAACTACTATTCTGGATGATAAACAGGCTCGTACATTCTCCTATACATATTACTGCCCAAACCACCAGCCCATCACCTCGATTTTGAGACCTTTCAGAAAAACGTTGGGATGATATCTCGTACCGTATCCTCTCCATGCGAAAACAAAACTATTAACTGTCTCCAAATAGAATCTTGACTCGTGTGTAAATTAGAAATTGACGCCATTCTGTGTCACCCCAACTGCGATGTCCATCCACCAAGTTTCTCTTAGGCCTACGATATCTTACGGCTAAAGGGAAGCAAACAAAAGGTCTACATGCATACAAACCATACTTGGTGAAGGCAATTTCGTGCAGCTTATGTCGGAGCGTTTCGCCCTGTTGCTCGGAAATTCTCCGTTTGCTTATAAGTGACTCTTCTGGTTCTGTATCGACGGGTTGTTATGGACTGATAACTATCTTTGTGTTGTTTTAAGGGGACATGCGACTCTTAAACCTTGAATAAATAGGGGGAAAACTGTCAAATTCGATACATTGTTTCTCTGAAACAATTCATTTCACGAACTCGGTTTTTTCCTAGAAAAATATCTATTCTTCCCGTTTTAGTACACAGATTTTCAAACCTTAATATTTGTATGTATTTATTTGAGAGAGTAATTAATATGAGTATAATTATTTGAAAAGAATGTGATAGTCTCCTTGCGCGCATGACTATGGATAAAATATTGGTCTAAACACAATATGATGGGTATTTTAGTAATCTAAACAGTCTGTTTAATGAATTGAACCACAATTTATTTGTAAATAAATTTAATTTCTTTTTTATATACCAATTTAAAATAAAGTATTAAAAATATTCAAAATTTCAACGTTTTTATCCCCCCCCCCTACAAAACTTCTTTTGAAGAGAAAACGTACAAAACATTGTGGTTAAATTTGTAGAACACAGCTCAATACATATTCAGTAAAACTTTTATGTAAAAATATTCAATAGTTTTGAGATATTGCGCACGCAATATAAAAAAAAACGCATTTTGAGATGCAGCACTTTAAAGATATGGCACTTTTCACTGTTTACGCTGGACAGCTGATACATTTTTTTTTCAAAACTTTCATAATTTTAAGGAATATTTTAAACGCGGATTGTTTAAAATTGTTCATAAATAACTGGTGAATAATATATTTAAAAAAAATTGAAAATTTTCGAGATTTAACAGTCGTATGTCCCTTTAAATAAGCGACCATGACCTGACCTCTTACAAAAATCTGCAGTAGTTCGGAATCGGTTCCAAAATTAGCAAATTACGATTTCATGCACATCAAAGAAGCATGCCACTTACCTTTGTAATGCATTCCATTTCAGTCGAGCAATTATTCGACAAGCTATTTATTCTGATAAATGATAACGCTGAAACATTGCTTGAAATCGCTTTGCAAAGCTAATCCAATAACACTGGCAACCTAATGTTCCGTAGCGCCAACAGCATCATCTAGGATGCTCAGACCACAGTCGGTTTTCTCGAATTCTAAAAATTACATATTTTGACATCATTACCGCATTTTTGCATAAAGAATCTTCTTTCAATTTTTTTGAAGTACTACATATGAATTCAATGTATTTTAGTCAGATTTCACACGTTCTTAGAGAATAATGTAGAGAAAAGAAAGTAATTCTTTATTTTTTTTTGTTTAGCAGTACTACTATGATCAAAAAGTAGCGAGAATGCTTAAAATACATATATGCTAGAAAACGTTTGCAAACTTTTATCAAATATTTTTGCGAAAGATGCTATGCTTTTCTTTCATTTACGTTAATTAAATGTTACCAGTGTGCACTTGACACATCTGTCTTAGTGACTTCATTTAATTTAAATCGTATAAAATGAGAACTTTAAACTGAATGCTTAATTTGCGTAAACTTAAATATTAGTGGCGATAAAATAATATCA
This sequence comes from Araneus ventricosus, assembly GCA_013235015.1. Lineage (NCBI taxonomy): Eukaryota > Metazoa > Arthropoda > Arachnida > Araneae > Araneidae > Araneus > Araneus ventricosus. The sequence goes on from BGPR01039795.1 coordinate 6,529, forward strand.
CTGATATTTTAATGCTAAATCGAACATTACATGTTGTCAGAATCCGATTTATATTTCTTATTAGTAAGTACTTGATATCATCTGCCCTCTTATAACACGACATTTTTCTAAAATGAGTTCCAGACGACACTATTGCAAATACATATTGCATCAGAACTCTACAACACATTATTCTGATATCATGGTTTAGCTCTTATTATATATTACTACCTTTTTACATATTACCTTTTACATATTACTAGCTTGTTTGGCTCAGCATGGCCAAATACTGACCCTTACGCCAAAAACCTCAAACAAACCAAACCATGGTTTAGCGCGACTTTAATTTAGCATGTTAGTATCATGTATAATTGTTACCACGATAACGATTAAACACTGAACATATATGAAGATTGGATGTAAGTAACTCCATCTCAGAATTTGATGGGCACTGCGTTTATGCTTATTGGACTCGTAAAGATCATAATAATAACTAGTCACTGAAATAAATAACTACTCGCCGACACCTCTTTTCATTTGTTTCTGATGGACTTATTTCCCATATAGCCGTACAGTGCGAAACCTGCGACCGGTATTCTCCATGTATATCCCTGTGCCCACCACCCAACTGCGATACGTACCTAGATCCACCGGAGAGTCGGTCTTGTACGAGGGAATATTGTGTGGATGGTTGCGAACCCAAGCCCTGCAAGCCTGGTCATGTCCATAGGAGTGCAGCCAATTTCACGTGCGTTCCTGAAGCAGTGTGCGAAGAAAAGCCTTGCATCGTCATCGAAGGGATAGCATACAGGGAAGGAGAGCGAATAGATCGTCCTGATATGGGAGATGCTTGCCAGTCTTGGTAAAAGCCTTGCTTTTATTTATTCATTAATTTTTACTATGTTAGTGTTTGCTCTTCATGTTATACATTTTTCTCTGTATGGTATAATTTATCTGTGTGTGCCAGTGGCGAATCCAGGATTGGGTCAGGGGGGCTGAGGTATAAAAAAGTTTTGTATCGTCGTGACGAATGTCAAACCTCATGGCTTATGTAAACACTTTACACTTACTACACACTTAACACTTTACACACTAAACACTTTACACACTAAACACTTTACACACATTCACTTACTAAACACTTTACAGACACTTACTTTTACTAAACACTTTACACACTAAACACTTTAGACTTTACTCACCTGACAATAAGAATCATAAAGAACATTACAATACTTCCGATAATTTAACAAAAGACACAATGAAATAAGTAGGAAAAATATGTTTTTCGACCGTGTCAACGCTGCAAATACGAGTGGAATGGCTACAAAAGTGGGAAAACTTTCGAGCCTGTCAAAAATCGGGAAGAAATGTTTTCACTTTTTTTAAAGGGAGATTAAGAAAAAACAGCTGCAGTGATTTTAAATAAAATAAAGATTTCTGGTCTAGCTCTGGAGGGGTCTGCAGCCCGATAGCCACTCCCCTGGATTCGCCACTGGTGCGTGCGTATTTCTACAATTTACATGTGAAAAAGGGTCGTCGTAGTCGGAAGATAGAGTCTCGACTTCAGGATGGGAAAGTTAATGTCGTGTGCAGATCTACGAGTCATCTATCTACGAGTTTAACCCTTTGAGGACGATTGTTACGAGGACGTGCCAGCTGCTTGATACATTCTCTCCCGACTGTCGCAAATACGTACCGGCTCTTGTGGCTTTAAGTTACAGCTACAAGCTAAAGCTGTAGTTTTTAACTGCACTTTCACGTCGGCGTTACACCAGTTTTAGTGCAATCAAGCTTAACTAGAAAAAGTGCGTCGTCTCTGACCAACCACGCGCGTTGGGAAACGTCGACTTCCGTGCGTCCATCCTCAGAGGATTAAATCCCAAGTTTAGGTATTCATTCCCGCAATTTACATAGCCGAGAAATAAACCCGCCTTTGTATAAAGGTTGAGTCTCGACTTCGGGATAGGAAAGTTTCGACATGTTTATTTATGAATTTAAGACTCGAGTAATATGTAGCCATTTTTGCAATTTACGTGTGAAATAGGGTCACAGTATTCTGAAGGCCGAGTCTCGGGAAGGGATGGGAAAGTTATGACATGTCCATCAACGAGTTTAAGAGCTTTTTCCATCAAAAAAATCCACCTTGTAAATGAGCTCCTTGCACATTAAATCTACCGTCATGAACCAAAAGTTCTTACGTTCGTGTGCTTGGAAGAATGGAGATAGGTAAAGCGGTTCAGTATCACCCTCCAGTGTAATCTTGGTTCAAAATTACTAGGTCCGTCAGACAACCCACACGTAACTTTAAAAACAAGACAAAAATCTAATTAAATCAAATTAGATGTTAAAGATTTTGGAAATGTTTACCCTGCTTTGGAAAATATATTAGTACAGCCAAGCATATCATCCTATTGTTATTTATACAAACTTTACGTATTGTGCATATTATGCAGGTTTTCTTAAAGTTTCTTAAATTTTAATATGTATACTATGCCATAAAATCATACGGGTGTTATCATATAATATTCCTACTATACGAGCTCCTAGAGGCCGCAAAGAATACAAAGCAAATTTGAGATAAAGGTATTTCAAAGTATTATTTGAAAGTGAGAAGAACAAAAAACCAAGCTTTCACATTTACGGTTATAAAAGTTACGAAAATTCGGAAATTTTTCAGATAAAATTTTTTATCCATAAAGCAACATGTACTTTCATGCAATGCTCATTGATCGGCACGATGAAAGACCCTGGATGATGTTGTAATGGCACCTAAATCTAGTTAACCCTCTTACTTTTAAGATGATTGGAACAGAGACCTCAAGATACGAGAAAGCCCGAGTACTTATTTCAGAGATAACCAAAATTCAGATCCCCCTCAAAAACCACAATGACAACTGGCACTCTCCGAATTCTAAGAACCATCCCCTATTCCCGAAACCCTTCTGGGCGAGCCACTTTAATGAAAAAAGCGTGTGCTGCGGGTGTGAAATCAATCGCACTTAACGAAAGGGGGTGGAAACTTTACAGTGATATTCGGACGACCGCCGTTTTTTGCTTGTACAGATGTTTAGGACGTTTCCGTAATGATAGAGTTAAACACGGGCATAAAATACAGACAAAAAGGATAAGGAAACTGCCAATACGGACAGAGAAACGACGCAAAAGCGAAAGATAATTACTTTCACGAATGCTCTACGTGCTTACCTTCAACACGTGATGACACATTGCTTGAAGGAAATGAATATTTCATGAAGCATGAATTATAGCAAAATGAATATGGCGGCTTTCAAGTCGTATACAGTTTTCAACTTCAGTATCCATCCAGGAATACGTGTTTCCTTGCCATCTCTCGCATGCAAAATGCCAATATATGTGAACAAAAGCTTGTGGGGCATTAATGAAACTAATTTATGCTTTTCACTTTCGTGCCGTTTATTTGTCTCTATTAGGTGTTTCATCATTATTTTGTCCGTTTCTAACTCCCGTGTTTTTCATGCTACAGTTACCGTTTCAATACTATTCATAATTTCCATTGTGTCCATCAATTAGCAGTGCTTAAAAATGATGTTTAGTAATGGTCTCGTTTTATGAAACTTATATTTTGTAACGTATGATACGTTTGGCATGGCTGAAGAGCATTCAACATGGTCTTTGAAAAAGACAAATGCTACAGTTACCGTTTCAATACTATTCATAATTTCCATTGTGTCCATCAATTAGCAGTGCTTAAAAATGAATGTTTAGTAATGGTCTCGCTTCATGAAACTTATATTTTGTAACACATGATATGTTTGGCATGGCTGAAGAGCATTCAATATGGTCTGTGAAAAAAACAGTAGAAGGATTTTGAAAAAAAATGGTTTTAATTCATAAAATAGTGCATAAGTGAGATTTGGGACAAATTATTTCAGTTTCATGTAAATTTTCTGTTAGCCTTTCCTTGTCAAAACTTCTTTTTGACTAAGAATTGTAATCAATAAATCCTCCTCATTTCTACAACATGATTGTGTAATATATTGTTTCTCAACGTGCGACCTACGCTCCACAGTGGGGAAATTTCATTGTTAAGGGGGTCAATTCGAAAATGAACTGTCCCAGAGTTTAAAATCAACCGTCTACTGTGATTTAACTAGTATATTCAAATTGTCAGATCGAAACGGCACATTTTTCTTTAGGATCCACTAGCTGAATAATTTTCAAAAATATCTATAGAAAAGTTTTTAATCCCAAAAAACATTTTAAAGAAAAAAAATTGTGAAATTATGAAATTAATTCGGACTTGAAATTCTGTTCTCCATTATATGTTTGAAAATTTACTATGTTTCTCAACAATGTCCTAGTGATTTCATCCTAAAACCTATTGTTACAAAAGTCTTTCTGTGGGTGTATGATGTAAACAGTCCAACACGCAGGATAATGAAGGTTTATTCACAAATATGCAGGAATACACGAAGCACAGGTAACAGGAAACAATAGTTGTTGCACAGATTAGCAACATAAACAGACAACAATTCACAGGTAATAACAGTTCAGCACTTTGATATTTAGCAACACAAACAGTCAGCAAATAACTAATAACGACAATAATAGCACTGTCAATAGCGCTCAGCTCACCAGCCTCCTAGCTCGCACTGCAGATGAAACTCTAAAGTCGATCCCAATGGATCAACACTACTCCCTCTGATCCAGGCGCGGTCCTTATATACTCTCTCCGACAGGCCGTCATGCCGCATGGAGTTTTCTCGTATATTCAAGCGTATTCCCTTTCCTAATAGAAATATCGAGAAAAGTGTTGCATTCTCTGGATTCATCTATTTGTCGCCAAGGTCGCCAAGTCGCCAAAATGGTCGCCAAGGTCAGGGATCCCGGAACAGCCGCTGCCCGTCAATCCATGCTTAACCTTGTAAAACTCTCTTTCCAACCATAAAACTAAGATTGCTGGGAAGCGACTTTCCATGTTCGTAACGCTATCATTAACTTAAGTGAACTATTCAATTTTTGAATATTAAAAATTATATATGTTACATAGGGGGGCATAAGATTTGAGAAAGGCTTAGGTGGGGCATTGCACAAAAAAGTTTGGGAAACACTTATGTAACAAGACCTCATTTCTGCAACATGACAAGTGCTTTTCTTGATTATACGTTTCGGTGCAGTTTAATTGTTTCGATAATCAAATACAAGCCATTGTAGTGAGTTATTTTCAATTTAATGTACTTTTTTTATTTCCTTGTTCATATTTCCCCTATTTTAAGAAAACCAATACATTTTTACGGACTGAAAAATTATCCACATCTTATTATATGTCTCAAATTATTTTGATGCCCACCATTTAAAATAATATTAAAAACATGTTATACTGTTAATTTTTTTATGGTATAGTCAAATAAAATCATTCTTTCTTGTGTAGTTATTGTCGCGATGGGCAAGTGGAATGTCTAGGAGTGCCTTGCACATATTCAACGATGGAACCACTAACAACTTATATTGAAGAACAAGCATGTGAATTCACCGGTTGGACAGAATGGATCAATTCTGCGAATCCTGCTGATAACGTAAGCAACAGTTATTAAATTTAGGAGTAAATCTTTAGTAAATAAATATTTTTTTTAATAAATTATCTTGTGTCACGATCATACCGAGATATGTATAGGAAAGCAATCAATGACAGTTCTATATTAATGGTTTTAAATTTATTTTCACTTTCTCGTATACGAAGTATACAAAGAGAAAGTATTGTAATCGTCGAACTCAAAATTTTGCTGAATCTCCACGTTAAAGCGAATCCGAAAAACACAATTTAGGAATTATGTCTGTCTGTGAACACGATAACTCGAACTATTAAAGATAGAGGGATGAAATTTGGTATGTAATCTTCACACATAATTTTTAGGTTTCTATCAAATTTTGGACCAAATTCGCCCGCGGAAGTCTGTCTGAACACGAAAACTCAAATTTAAATGGCTATATAAATAAAATTTGGTACAGTTTTATCAGGAATGTAGGTCCTTATCAAATGTTGGGAAAAATCTGTCAAAGGGTTGACTGTCTGTCGGTCTGTAAAATCGCATACTTGTGAACACGATAACTCCTTAACCTTATTAAATAGATAAATAAAAATTGATATGTGGTCTTCTTATCTTAATTGTAGACCTGTGTCCAATTTTGGTTTCAATCGGTTGAAAAAAGCGTTCAAATCGTATAACGATTTTCTTTACCTTACGTAAGACCATTTGCGTACAGGCGGGAATCCGCATTTCGCCTTGGCGCGCCAAGGGAAAATCGTTTTATGCCGTTTGCCTTATTTTTTATCCACCTATGTTGGAGCTGCTTGGTGTGTTTTACTGCAGTTTGGATTATTTTTTTCTCCACATGTGTTAGGGGATCGTCCATGTTATTGCCGCTCTGCGCATTTTTTTCCCACCCAGGTTAGGACGGATACGAGAAAGTTTTGTGGAGACCACCCACGCTAGTTCTGTCTTTTTTGGGAAAAACTAAAAGATATTCTTTTATAAATAGATTTCATTTCTTTCTGGGTTTTCATATATGTTTATCACATCTATCTGTCATCTACAATTCAATATAATTTTTTGGGACTATATATTGATGAATTTCCTAATTATCACTAGAAATCATTTTTTAAATATTAAAATTTTAATTAAAAACTATTTTAATTCTCAAAATCGCAAGATTTGATTAATATCCATGCCATGCTTTAGGAGACGCTTTGTTATGAAGCAATTAATGCCAATTATTTTGTCACAGAAAACAGAATTCAGTTGCATTAAAAACATAATTTTTAAAAAATTTTATTGAAATATAATTATTTTAATTGCATTATAAAGATGATTCTTTTAGTTGAATTAAAACTTTATAATACTCGCAGCAATGCCATGGTATGAAGATAACATGCCTATCATGTGTGATTCTCAACACTTAGCTAAACCTTTTGTTCCTTGAATTTTTTTATTTTCTCCTTCCTTTTCTTGTATTTTGTGAAGTGTTATTTTGATGCCCGTTTATTTATATTTGTGTTCTTTCCGCCTTGTAAAAGACACAGGAACAAGTGAGAAAAGGGAAAGAGCCAGTAAATAAGTCGGAATATTGTGCTATTCTTATATCAACACTTCGTGAACCGCTCCTTCTGTGCGCATGATATCACATGCAGCCACTAAATTCAGTCTTATCAAAGAGTTTAATATATATTAAGTGGAAAAAAGTTTGTAGAATATTTTGACTTAAATAAAATGGAAAATATGAATGTATAGCATTTTAGTCCTCTTACACCGAGCTAGGCGGTCCCGGGCGGTCTGAAACTTCCCCTTAACAGCGACGAAGGCCGGTTTGAGGCGGTTGGCTTCTTTTGAGGCGAAGTGTGGTTTTGAGATCGCTTAGGAGATAAGCGCGGTAGGGGGAACCAATTATCCTTGCCAACCACAGCCCATTTTCGTGCGCCTTGAGGGAAGGTTATAGCAGGGGGTGGGGTAAATGACCACTCAGGTTGGGAGAGTCAAATTCATGTCGCTTCCTCCCAAAAAGTCACGGTTTTAAACTAGCAAGAAGAAAAGAGTCGCCTCGGGATTAAAGACTTAAGAAGACATTTAGTTCAAAAATAAAAAGAATAAAATATAAAGTTCAAAAATAAAGAGAATAAAATATAGAGTT
>BGPR01039797.1:0-14175 GCA_013235015.1 Araneus ventricosus
TCCTGAAATATAATTTAATTTATTAATTTATCCCATGTATTAACTGCGCATAAGCACTCTACAAGACAACATACCAAGTTTTGTTTATGCCCGGCGTAAATAAAAAATTACTGGTCCACAACAAATGCTTAGTTTACTTTTAACAGGACACGGTCCATTTCCCTGTTACCTACACAGATTCAAAAAACTAAACTCACCACTTTGCCCTTGTGATCGACCAGGTGACGCGGAACACTACGTTTTTCATTGCCCGCTGACTAAGGAGCATCATCTTAAAGAACCCGCACTGAATTATCGGCCGAGTTGTTCAAAAATTTATTGAAAAATAGGAGTGAATTTTGCGACCTGAAAAGATCTTCAGATTCTGTGGGGACATGCACTCTCAAAAATTTCCGTAATTTCAGGGCCACTGCCCGTAATTTTTACGGTCACCAGCCACTTTTCCCTTTTTACGGCATAACCCGTATATTGTTGTAGGATATTTTCCACTTTTAAGGTCAGATCCCGTTCTTTTATCACGGACGCTTTTCATTGGTCAATCAGGATGACGTACCAACCTTTGAGCGGGAAATATTAAGAAGACACAGAAAAAGGATTTAGAAACGGACGCCATGTCGTATTTTTTTGGACAATCGAAGCGAGAACCCTGACTTGCTCAAGGAAATTGTGGATCAAGTATTTATTAATTAGAAGGTAAGAATAAGTACCCCCATTATTCTTTAGCTTTTTGTTGTTTCTTTAGTTTGTTGTTTTATTTTTAGTACTTCCTTAATTCAAACGTAACGTGCAGTGGACTGTTTAGTGTTTACCATTAGATGTTAGATTTCTGTTGTTCATATTAAAATGCCAAAATTGAAATATTACATAACAGGAGCGAAATAATTTGTTCAGAAATAGATAATTGCTTAACATATGTGTTAATTTCTCGCTAATGTTTTATTTGTTAAAATATTTTATGAGACAAATTTGAAAATTTCCGTAGCAAAAGTTTGCAAATTATATTCTGAAACCCTGTTATATTCTTTCTTTACAATAATTTCGATTATTAGCATTCTATAGTAATTCAATATTTCAGTAGTATCTTCAATAATTCAGTATTCTCAGTATATTCAATAACTCAGTATATTCAATAACTCGGTATTCTCAGTATATTCAATAATTCGGTATTTCAATGCATTGGTGTGTGTACAAATTATAAAATTTTGAAACACTCGATGATTTTTACCTTGGGCTAATCAACCCTCATCGTTTGAATGAGTATATTTTATGCAGATTGTGATTCAACATTATGGAAGTGTGATTGATTGATCTATAGTAATAAAAAAATTAATTTCTGTTTTGAGTTTTGTGTGCTCTTTATGTACCTGCAGCAGTAGTTAAACTATTTTTCAGGAGATTTTTCTCAAATATGTTGAAAGCACTGTAAAACTGATTTTAATAATTCATCGGGTGAAATAGATCAATTGCTATAGAACAATCACATTTTCTATTCACACATTAAATTTTATTTATGCATACATACATTCTATATATCTGTGTGTGTTTCTGAGTATGTATATGCAAATATATAAGGTAGATGACTGTTTAAAGCATATTAAATCATACTTATACTATTCTTTAGCCAATTTTATTGGCTTTCTGCTAGTTATAAAAATTTTCTGAAGAATATTTTAGATTCAGTTATGAATTTTTAAATAAATTAACCCAATTTGCACCAGTTTTGGCCACATTAATATTATATTTTTAACAGACATTTTAATGAATTTTAAGTAAAAATAAATCATTATGAAATATTTATTTTAGTACATTATTTTCTGTTATTTTAATTGTTATTTTTTTGATGAATTTATAAAGATATATAATAAAATTTACCTAAACTGATTTTAGCTGCAGATTTCAGTTTTAAAAAAAGAAACAGGAATGCAGAAAACAATAATTTAATTTGATTGATAAAATACAAACTATAATTTTAAGCTATATATACTCGCAAATTTTTTTGATACATTGCAAAAGCATAGATTTTAAAAAAATCAAGAATTTGCATTATTATACTCGCTAACAATATCCACAAATATGTATTTTTATAATTTTTAATTGCAACATTAATCAAATTCATCAGAATCATTCTTAAAATTAGAGCAACCCATGCATATAAAAGAATATTCCTCATCACTCGAGTCGGGTTCCTCAAGTTGAAATTTTCTAACATAAATGTGAGGTAAATGTTCAAAATGGCGATGTTTTTGACATTCCATTTTGAATGGCCTTAACTGCATTACCAACTTTAGATGGCGAGTAGCAAATTTTTTTTATGGAAATGCTACCTGCCTTCTTATTTTTAATTGGAGCCATTACTATGTAAAATGAAAACAAACAAAACTAAATTAGTTACTTTTATTTCAGAAATAAAGCTATATCAGTTGCTTCTCATTTTAGAAACAAAACTAAATCAGTTACTTTCATTTTAGAAATAAAATTTAGTTGCTTTTATTTTAAAAACAAAACTAAATTAGTTGATTTTATTTCATCCAGATATTCTTAAATTTATGTAATGGCTCAAAACACAATAATGAAGTTATGTGGCCAGAACTGGAATATGTAATGTTCCACATTTGGCCACCACCCATTTAATCTTGAAAAAAATAATTAATTTTGATATGAAATCAGAATAAAAAGAAAGTTTACCTCATAAATTGCAAGGGTAATAAGTTTTAGATTAATCATTTTATTCTGAGAGCTTGATGATGAAAAACTTCAAATACTTGTTCCTTAACAAAAACCGTAACAGTTGCGAGTATGCAATACATGATCGTGCATTTAATTTTTTTAGAAGTCGCATGTGTGAGAAAAATAAACCAATCAGATTGAAAATAGTAAAATAAGGATTGTTTGAAGTATTGGAATGCTTCTTATTAGTTAATTTGAAATTACTGGTTAATTATTGGACACGAACAAAAGAAAGATATGACTGGAGTTGTGTCAACATTTTAGGTAATTAGTCATTTGAAGGAATTAAGTTTCCATTGCTATTCAATGAGTTGGCATATTTTCATGTTTGTGAGCCTGGATTGCCACCTTGCCTTGGCCATCTTACAAAAAAATTAAATTTTATAATTTTGAAATTTTCTTATTTGGGAAATGAGTCGAGAAATAAGCCCAATGAAATAAAGGCAAATAAAAATAAAATAACTGTCCATCCATGCAGCCCAAGATAAACCTGGAGTTTAGGGTGTGTACTATTTTCTCGTCAATTTTCTTTGGAACATATTTATTTGACGTTGCCAAATGCTGTTTAGGATGCACAGTAAGTTATTTTTAGATCTCCTGTGTATTCGATGCCTACAGCATCTCAAAACGAGACATTGGGCATGCAAGTGTGCACCAGGCAATTTTTTTTAATTTAAAAAAAAACATCAGCGGCTTCACTTTCAGCAAAGTGGGCCCCTCGTAGCTTCGCTTTTTCATTGAGAAACGAAACACATGGGAAAAGCACGATGTCTGAAGACAATGAAACGTAGCAAGGGAGCTGTTTCCAGAAAAAACACTCCTTGTTAGATATTTGGAAGCTATAATTAGCAACACAGAGAAAGAGAATCAATAAATTAAATGAACGAAAATCTTCAGAAGAAAAGCAAACGGTTATTGAAAAATATCGTTTGGTAAATGAAGTATTATTCAAATTTGTACGTCGACCAATAGAAATGAGGTGAAATTAAGGGCATGCGCCGTAGACCTGTAAACAAATCACTGTTGGCGCATGCTCAAACGACGTCGAAAAAAATTTCAACTCGCATCCAAAACAAATGTTCTGTCACACTCTTCTCTTGGCGACAAACAACTGGCGAGCTTACAGGAAATGAAGTGAGTACACACTCTAAACTCCAAGTTAACCATTTTTATTATAATGTACTAAACAAACAGCTCCAGATCAGCACACATCTACATGCTCAGCTAACCGAAATGAGCTCAAACATATGTTTACTTTATATTTTTGAGAAGCTCCTGTCAACTATTGCATTATCTTCGGATGTACACTTGCGTGCAAAATTTCAGCTCAGTCGGTTGATGGGATGTTGGGGGAAATCTTATGCAATATTCAAATATTAGTTAGCTTATCATTTAATGATTTGTTTTATGATGTGAAGTAATTTGTTGTTCTAAAAACAGTTTTCTATGACTTTTCAGCATAGAAGACATTGGACATCCAACCAAGAAAACTAATTGATGCCTGGAAACAATTAGGTATGTGTATTTATAAAAAAAATTATAATATAAACTAAATTTGTTTTAAATATATTAAAGCTATAAATTTCAAAGTAATTTATTTTTTTATGTTTAAACATTACACTGTATTCTAAAATATATTTTATTATTAAAATAGCCTTTTTTACATGAGGTGAAAAAAAAAAATTAACTTTTTTGGGTAGGTAATAGGCTTAATAATTCTTGTCAGTTTTTATGTTTATGGAATTTTTGAAACATGTTTGGGTTGAAATCTACAAGTTGGAACACACTCTTAGTAAAACGGCACAATCGCGCCAAGTCGCCAAAGCAAAATGGTAAACAAACGTGCATCGGTCACAGTTAAAAGTTAATCTTTTTTCGAACCCACTGCGTTTGTGGTTTGTCGTTGCACTATCTCCCGTTTTAAATGTAGAATTTCATCAGGACTACTAGCTTTCCTAGCTCATTAAATGTACGGAATCTGTTACTTTTAATTATTCTAATGAAGCAGGAAAAATAGCGCTCGCGATGCATGCGGCATCTGAAGTGGGCACCGGGCAAATTTTTTTAACTTAAAAAAACATCAGCGGCTTCGCTTTCAGCAAAGTGGGATCCTAGTAGCTTCGCTAGCTTAGTGAATGTACGGAATCAGCTTCTTTTAATTACTCTAATGGAGCAGCAGGACATTTGCCCTTAGTAGCGTTCAAAACAAGTACAACTTCAAAAATTCCATGCAAACGATTTTTATTACAAGACAAAGAAAAAATCTCAATTATATGATCGGAAAATATATAATCAATAAATAAAACCTGTTCTATTTGTCATTTATTTATCAATTGAAATCATACTTCAATTAAAATACATTTTATTATTTAATTAAATATTTAATAAATATTTTAGTTATTTTAAAATCCAGCGAGTATGTAAACAATCTCAAATCAATACGCAAAACGCTTGTCCATGACGTGTAAAATCTTAGCATGATGGGTTGCCAATGGAACTAATCCGCTTGATTCCCTCAGGTAGCCATATTGGCGATGAAATCGGTGTGTTCCAACTTGTAACACTAACCCATGTTTGTACCAGTCAAGGGCTTTACATTAAAACAGATAGCCAATAGTAAATTCTATTTCTTTGACGTCATTACCATATAACCTATGTCTTTTCTAAAATATTTTTTTTCCCGGTACACAGTGTGGAATCTCCTATAACGAAATTGTTTGGTTCCAGTTGAAAATTTGCTATAGGAGAAAAATTTGCTATACGGAGAGATTAGAGATTTTGCAGTTGATTAAATAAATGTTATAAACCTTAGTATATGCGATAAGTTCAAAAAAATATTTAATTATGACTTTCAATTAAAAATGAAGTAATATTTATTATAAATTTGTTAAAATTATATTAATTTTACGTGTAAATAAAAAATGCTGAAAAGTGGAAGTCAATTCACCAATTAGAGAATAATATGTACCAGTATGATAAACATAAAACGTGCATGGTCACATCCATCTGCTAAGCCTGTCCCTAATTCACCTGGATTCTTGAATCTTGACCCGTAAGAAATGCGTTAATTCCTGCTGTAGAAATCCAGGTCCCCACAACTGCATTACCCTTTCCATACATAAATAGCACTCTATTTTATGTGTTATCGCTGAATGAACAACGCGAGTGGGTTCCAGAAACAGCACATGTGAGCCCAGTGGCAGAATCACCGCGACGCTGCATGTCGTACGTCGTAGATTTTGACAGTGTCTGCAGACTATTTTGTAATAAAAGCTCTGTTTCGCGTGCTCATAAAATGAATAACCCCATCATGAAAAAAAATATCAAATTTTATTAAACACACTTTCAAAAGAACTTAACAATTATTATATAATGCACATTGCTAAAATATGCAAGCCTCTCACACCCCCCCCCCCCTTCTTTCTTTCCCTACCTGAATGGCTCTAGTGACTGCAATTTGACCTGAATTACGCTACAAGTACCTCTGTGGTATTGGTCACGGCCGATGTTTTCTACGCGTTTTATCTCGATACGTTTCTGGCACTGAGCTTTGGTTTCTGGAATTAACACGTGGTTTTTACTATGAGATGGCTGCGCATATAGATAAAATCTGTTGTTCTGGATTGCGATGCTACATTATTACGATTCGCATTATTTACGCCAGCTGAAAATAAACCTCTAGTTTGATCGATCTCGTTGGCTGCAATTTAATCATTTTTTTTAAAACGGGGAGCGAAAAAGAACAAATTCTGAAATTGATAAACATGAGGAATGAGTTCAAGCCAAATTGCCCCAATTTTAAACGTTCTAAGTGAATAGTTAAGAAATATGGAATTCATTATCCTGCTGATTTTCAAATGCATCTACATATGTGTAAATGCAAATTCCATAAATCAAAAAGTTGAATCGGCACTTAGAGATGACAGCTCTTGTTCTCCTTACTAAATAATAAACAATGATACTCTGAAATTTTATATATGCATAGTTGCAGAACAATTTATCAGTTTGCATACAAACCATTAAAATGCAAATCAGATAATGTGCGAATAAGTTTTAAAAATTGTTTTACGAAAATTAAGCAATTATTATTAATTAAAGTAATTATTTATTGCATTTTAAATTAAAAAACATACAAAAAAGAAATTTTTTGATTCAATTTTTTTTACAATAAACAGGGGAGGCATTTCAAATTTTTAAATAACACTCCAATATTGAAGACTATTTCATTTATGAGCTAGTGATGTATTGTTTTGAAAATCACCAAACAGAAAGATACCTGGCAAGTTGTGTTTCTAAAACAGAAAAAGTACCCAAATAATTTTCTGCATAGGTATTTGTATAGTATGCTTAATATTACTCTGAAAACTTGATAATTCATTATTGTTAATTATCTTCCCAAAGAAAAGATTACACCTTCATATGTTTTGTTTATTAATTTATACAATTATATTATACAAATAATATAGATGTTATATGGTTTTAGAATTTACATTTATCGTATTTTAATAGCTGTAAAGTTGATATAAATAACCAAGAAAAGAAAGCAAAATATTTATAGTCCCACACTATTCACTTACAGACTATTTTAAGAGACTCAACCTCTGTTGCAGAGTATTGAAAAGTATTCTGCCACTGGGCATGTGGAAGGATTTTGTTTGTACAGAAATTAGCAACTTTCAAAAAAATCGAAAAGATAAAGGTCTGGAAAAGTCGTTACAGGAGACAACCACTTTGTTATATGGAGAATATTTCTTTTGAATGTTATTTAACATTACAATTAAAAATTCGTTATAGGAGACTTGGTTGTAGGGAGACTTACTGTACTTTAGTTTCCTTGTGTCTAAAAAAAAAAGTATTTTGTGCCTTGAAACAGCATTTATATATATATATAAAAAAGGGGGTTGGGTGCTATGAAGTGTTGGATTGTAGTAACATTTTTTTTCAATGAACTTAAAATTTTGCTTTGTTAAACTTGAAAATACAAAATCACTGGAAGAATTTTTCTTTGTCCAATTTGTAGTTTATGGTGTTTAAGGTTGAATCACGATAGCGATCCAAAGCTTCCTGCACAAGAATATGCGCCATGAATGAAATTATAACATATATGAAAATATTGTCTCTGATTCTACACTTGTACCTAACTTATTGTATTGTAAATCATGGTTTGTGATTTTTTTTTATTTAAATTACGTTTTGATTTTGCTAACCAAATTTTAACATACCATCCACCCGGCTCTTCAATTATGTCTCTTATTTTATTTTATCTTTCAGGAAAACTCAGCAGCTGATCCTGTCTTGCAATCTCGTCTTCGTAGAGAAAGTACCTCTGGAACCCACGATACTATTGAATGATGCCCGTATACCTGGTTTTCATCATTTTGAAAAAAATTTTCCCATTTCGAGAAATTTTAAAAAATAATCTGTGTTTGCCATCGAAATGTTATTATTTTGCTTTTTAAATTAGTTGCATCCAACGTTCTAATAACACTATTGTTTTCAGCTTATAACTAGAACGGTTCTGTCGGATTTAAAACAAGAATGATTAAAATATCATTTCATTGATTAACTTTTCTAATTGTCACGAAAAATAAGTGGGAAATCAATGTGTATCTTTTGTTTTCAAAACTTTTTTCATGTCATTGTGGGTGGTTTTTTCTTATTTTGTTGAAGTCCTGATTCCATAGGCAATGCCATACGCGTACTGCTATATGCTGTATATTTTTACAACCTTCCGTTGTCTATGTGTATAAATGTCATTCTGTATATATGTTTTTGTAAGTCATATTTTAATAAATTGTTTTTATTCAATTGAATTGTTCTACCTTGTTATTTGAACATAATTTCACTTAGTGATTTAAGATTACATTTCATAATTTAATGTTTAATTTATCTGTTGTATAATTGTAATTCCTGTATATCTGTCTACCGTTTGTGCTTGTAATTCATTATATACTGGAGAAAGAGGCATCATAATTCTTCATTCTCTTTATCACATTGGTGTGAATAAGATTTAGAATTCATATATCAACTGTGCTATACAATTGTGCATGTATACTGAGCATTTTAAACATGTGGCTGAACAGTAAGAACTGGTTGAGGTTAACTATGTTAAATTTACATGTTGTGCTCATTAATGGAAAAAGTATATTTAACTGAAAAGAAAAAAACAATTTAAAAGTCACAATCTTGTTTTGTGGCTAGTGGTACAAAAAAACAGTTTAGCCTTTGGGGAAAAGAAGTAGTTGGTCATTAACTTATATAATGCCTAGTTACACAGTTATACATTGTCTGGTCTAAGATTTTCTTTATGACTTATAAAGCACCTGTATACTAAAGTACCTGTAAACTTTTACTGCTACTAAAAGTTTAGTGTTTTTCTTTAATACCTCTACATTATTACACATATTGAAATGATGTAAATTAAATATTTCATAAATGTATCTAAGTTTTTAAGATATTTTGTTTTTTGGTTTGCCTTTCTTGAGTATACTCACTTGATTATATGTATACTGGTTTTAAAGAAAACCTCTACAGTACTTCCATAATGGGTCCTTTCTAATACAATCAGCTCCTAACATGAGCAGGGGTCAGGAACCACCTAATTCTTTTGGGGAAAAGTACTTCCAAATTAATGACATTTTTGTACGAGCAAATTTCAAATTTGGATTCATGTGGTCAGAAATTGAGGGCAGTTTTAGGTGGTCAACATTCAAATTTTGTGGTCATGAACCAAAAAATTCCTAGATCATCATAATCAAAGTTAGAGGTACTTCTATTAGGTCAACTTAAAAATTGTGAGTATTATCCAGAATTACAACGATAATTTTATTCAGAAAAACTTTCAGGTTTAAGGAGCTAATTCGCAAAGTAACGACACTTTATACGAATCAACTTCCAAAAAATTGTAAGCAGCTGCTGTGAAAATGGCGTTTTACTTCTTTATACGGTTAAGTTTTCCAAAATTGTATAGCACCATGAAATCATTTAAGTAGTTTCGAGCATGGTGAGCTTCCAAAATTACGGGCACCTCGTCCAGGAAATAATGGAACTTTTGTAATGACACCTTCCAAATTTACAGTCAGTATTAGGAACTACGCAGCACTTTATACGGTATTTCCAAAATTACGGCACTGGCCAGGAAGTAACGGAACTTTATACGGTCAACTTCCAACTTACGGTCAGTGGCTTTCAGGAAATTACGGCCATAGGTTTACGGCTACATTCATAAATCACGGTCAGAATGTTTTACGGGCAAATACTTTAACGGGCAGTGGATTGACCCTGGGCTGCCGGTCACTGCCTGTAATTTTGCGGATGAAATTTTTTTTACAGTGTGTACAGGCTTAATCAGCATCGTGGAGTTTTGTAATTTGATTGAGACCTGGTTTCTGGAAATTTTGTATTATTATTATTTTCCACTTGCGTCATTCTAATACTGGTTAACTGTTCTCGGTTTTCGACGGTTTTAGGAATTACTATGGTTTTCTTTGAATTGCTATCTTGTCTGGCTGTAAAGTTTTTGTTAGACTTCTAGCTGCTTTCTGTGCTTTGTAGGTCGTTTATTGTCTCCTCGATTATTTGATTGTAACTGTTTGGTTTTAAATGCTATTATCCTTATTTGGTTACTCATTTTGTATGTGTTTTCTATAGTTTTAATGTTTAGGTTGTTTATTTTTTTTTCGCTTTTGTTCTTTTATAGTTCTGTGTTTTTGTTTTAATCTTTTGTGTTTGAGTTTTAATGTTGCTTTTGTGTTTTTTGCTCTTTGATATCTGTATTCTTTTAGGTTTTGCTCTTAATTTTAGGTTTTCTGTTTTAATTAACCTTTCTTTAGGTTTTTTACTCTTTAATCTTGTGTTTAATGTTGTTTTTGTGTTTTTGTTTTGTGTTTCCTCTTTGTTTTATCTGAGTTTTAGGTTTTGTTTCATCCTTTTTTTTGAATCTACATCGTTGTAAATGATGAATTTTGAATTTGTTCCTGCTCCACCCCTAGGGTCTTTGTAAATCTTTTTAATGTAGCTCATTCCTCTTTTATTTCATAAGCTCTTCGGTCTGTAGTTATTTATGACCCTCTTTGGTTGTACAGGGTTATTGTAAATAACAACAAATAATTAAGTTTATTTATGTAGTTTGTTACGCTTTTTGAGCTACCGTGTTCACACACAGGAATAAATAGACAACACAGTCGACTGGTCGATTGCTGGTTCTAAATCCGATACATATCAACAATTCCTGGGAATAAAATCATAAGCTAAATTTCATTTTCATTGCTTAGCAACGGATTTCCGAAACCTCCGCGCTTGGTGCATGCGCCGGCTATGAGTTATTTGCATCAAAATAGGGACAGTGAAGAATGGAAGGGTGATGTTTACATTTACTGAGCGTGATCTAAATGAAAGAACCCGGAAATGTGCTCATATGACTCACTGTCGACACCCCTTTCCGGTGTAAAATCAACCAAAGTACAGTCTCGAATCCGTTGCTGAACATTAACTAGTTGGATTTTTGAGTTACTGTGATCACAACCACACGGACGGACAGACAGATTCCGCATTGACGGATTTTGTCCAACATTTCTTACTAGAGATGTACATTTTTTTGGGGTAAAGAAGACATATTACCAAATATCACGCTTTTAGATCGTTTACTCTTGAATAATCATGCTCACAGACAGAAAGATATACTCCTAAAGGTTTTTCGAACTTGCATGGAGGTCTAAAAACGTCGAATGTCAGGAGGCGATCGAATTTTTTTTTTGGATAATTAAACATTTCTCTTATCTATACCTACTTGTAAGAAGAAAGTAAAAAAGAATCATCATTCGTACTGTAAACTCTCTAAAGAATCATCATTAAAACTGCAAACTTTTTAAAGAATCTTCTATCTGTACTGCAAATTTTCTAAAGAATCATCATTCGTACCTCGTAAATTTTCTAAAGAATCACGGCCTGCACCGTAAACTTTACAATCTAAATTAGAATTAAATTCGCCAAGTTCTCGGCAAGAGTTACAAAAGATTTAACTATATTGGTTTCTTTTAATCCCTTTCTACATTGATATCTAGCTTTATTTTATTCAACATTTTCTTTCTGTTCGAGGCTGGAAAACACTTCAGGCTTAATATTACGATTTTTTTTTTTTATTTTTAGCATAACCAAGTTATACAAATAAAGATAATCATAAATATTAATAAATTATTTGAACTTGTTCCCTGAATACAATGAACTTCCTTAAACTGAAAATAGAAAAGGACTCTCTCCCTATATGGTCTCTTGCTTTATTTTATTCAACATTTGCTTTTCTGAAAAAACACTCAGGCTTAATTTACATGATTTTTTTTTAAATTTACAATAAACTATACAGATGGGAAGATAAATCGTTAAATATTATTAAATTATTTAACACCTGACACTGAAGACACTCACATTAGACTCAAACAAAAAGGAATTTTAATTATGCATTTAATCTTAAGAAATATATACTCCCTTCTAAGTACTGCTACTTAAACTAAAGAGTCACAAAGCTTGCGAGTCCGAAGTAAATCAAAATTAAATAATTTAAGCACTGCTGGTTCTAAATGAAAAAGTTGCTAACGCTTGCGAGTCCGAAGTAAATCAAAAATTAAATAATTTAGTTACTGCTGAATTTAAACGAAAGAGTCGCCAACGCTTGCGAGTCCGAAGTAAATCAAAATTAAATAATTTAAGCACCGCTGGTTCTTAAACGAGAGTTCACAACGCTTGCGAGTCCGAAGTAAATCAAAATGAAATAATTTCTTGCCACTGCTGCTTCTAAATTAAAAGAGGTCGCCAACGCTTGCGAGTCCGAAGCAACTTCAAAATGAAATAATCTACACTGCTGGTTCTAAACGAAAGAGTCGCTCAACGCCAGTGAGTCCGAAGTAAATCAAAATTAAATAATTTGGCACTGCTGGTTCTAAACGAAAGAGTCGTCGCCAACGCTTATGAGTCCGAAGTAAATCAAAATGAACAATTTAAGCACTGCTGGTTCTAACGAAAGAGTCGCCAACGCTTTGCGAGTCCTGAAGTAAATCAAAATGAAATAATTTTAAGCACTGCTGCTTCCTTAAATTCAAAGAGTCGCCAACGCTTTGCGAGTCCGAAGTAAATCAAAATTAAATAATTTAAGCACTGCTGGTTCTAACGAGAGGTCGCTAACGCTTGCGAGTCCGAAGTGAATCAAATGAAATAATTCTCTTAAGCACTGCTGCTTCAATTAAAGACGCTAACGCTTGCGAGAGTCCGAAGTAACCAAAATGAAATAATTTTAAGCACTGCTGGTTCCAACGAAAGAGTCGCCAACGCTTGCGAGTCCGAAGTAAATCAAAAATTAAATAATTTCAAATGACAACGTAATAGCATGTATTCAAAGTTCCATTTTCTCTGCAAAAAAAAACAAACGACATAAAAGGAGCTGCATACCAGGAAGGACTTGAGTTTTCTTGAAACATCCTTCACAGATTCTCTCTGCAAGTTGTGTGTATTCTTGAACAGTTTCATCGGCAGCTCTAGCTCATCGATAAAGTCCTCGCTGCTTCGTCAGCAACTTTTCCCATGCAATTTCCACTTCACATCCCACGTGAACAATTCTCCTTGCCATACTTACTGGCTATAGCTTGCGTATCTCTGTATATATTCTTCGGTATCTGAAATAGGAAATCTGCACTGAAATATTTTGCAAAAGATGCTTCTGGCAGAAATGAATATAATAATCTTGCACACTTTCATGGCCGGTCATTCACGACCGCTCCAATACACGTGCCATTCTATTTTTCAACTCCCATCCATTCGACAGGTCATCTACGTCTACCCACTCATCTAAATCTGTCTAATACCAGTCCTTCCGATTATCTGAACCTGACCTTTACGATTTTCGGTGAAACACGCAACCAAGTCCCCTAACACCCAATCACATACCTACTCTATTTATTACGGTGGTTCGGCAATAAAAATGGATTGATGGATATCGGGCTCCGTTGGATATCCTGGTCTTCCCGCCATCATACCATTCCAAGCTCCCCTGACTGTTTTGATAAAGAGTAGAACATTCACGAGAGGGAGTATTCCAGTCCATTTGGAGCGCATCGATCCAGTTTTCTCAGCTTATCCATTTAGATGGGCTGTCTATGAATGCCCACGCAAACGACACAACCGGTCACTAGTACCTCCGAAGGAGGGCTAATACTGTGCCTACTCTCCTTCCGCTTTCAAACGGGATCTCTGCCCCGCTTTCCTCCTGAGCAGAGAACATATCTCCACTCCCCCATTTTGTGGTTTTCATTTTAGAGAGAGGCTTACCCTCTCTTACCTACACCGTATTTCAGCTTTTATGGTCACAGCGCGCTGAACGGAAAATGCGACTGTGAAAATTCAAACATTTCGACCACAACGCGCTGAACGGAAATAGCACATACAACGAACGAAGTACAG
>BGPR01039798.1:0-14175 GCA_013235015.1 Araneus ventricosus
AGAATCATCTAGTACATTATCTATATCTCAGTTCCTAATAGAGATAGAACAATAATTCAAGCATTTTCAAGGTCATTCATTTTGTAGACTAAGTCGCAAAATTTTCGCCAAAATGGTAGCCAAATTTGTTGCCATGGCCGTGGGAAAGAGGGCCTAAGAAAATCTATGCAGATGTTCGGAAGATATTCGAAAAAATATGAAAATTTTAAAGTGTCCACATTAATTTGGTCACCCACTAAGTAGAAAAGTCGTACAATAAATCATAAGCTAACGTGAGCAAAAAAAAACTCATATAAGGTTTCTTAACATAAAAAATAAAAAAGGAAAAAACAGAATATTTAATGCTTTCTCTTTTTTATTCTTTTTTTATGTTTTCTGCTAAGCGAAAAAATTACGATAACCAGAGTTCTAATGATGCAGCGTCGCAATTTTTCATACATTTAAGTTTTGATTAAAATTACGAAATGAAATTATTAGAATCTTCTAGACCCATAAGAATGAAAGCGTTATTAAAGCTATTTATGGATATTATACTGTTTAAAAAATATAATCTACTGAGAAAATTGCTTATTTTACTTATAAAAATAATTTGAAACTTCCTTAAATTTAAAGAAACTATTGAGGACGAAGTAGTAAATTGCGTATTTACACTTTTTTTACTCTTTTTAATAGCGCTGTTGGTAAAACTTTGATAATAAAGTAGTTTCCATTTCCTAGATATACAGAATGTAGTTAATTCTTGCTCATGTGGCAAATATGAATTTTGCTACATCATTTTAATTTTTGAATTCATTACGCGTCTCGCAAGAGGAGAGCACGCGGGAATTGCAGTACGTAATCACACGAAAATAAGCGCTAGAAGCGTTTTAAATAAGATTTTGACATCGCGTGAATTGACTTTATTCACTTAACGCAAGCCTCTAGAAATAATTCAGTAGTAATGAAGAAATCGTTCATTAGTAGTCCAAATAAAATAAATTAAAATTCCCGTTTCCAGAATTCTAATGCATTCATAACAGACTGGCCAGTCCATAGTCGACAGACTATTTTGTGCTTTTTTCCATAGCGTTGCAGACTCCATAAAACAACAGACTGACGCAGCAAACCGTCTAGACACATGAAGGTCGAAGCTTGTAGTCATCGGCCAATGGAAACGCTCAATAATAATTCTGTTTTGAATTGAAGCTGTTTCCTTATATACTAAGAAGTTTATTAGGCGAAACTCGAGAAATCTTTTAAAAAGGTCATCATTCCATGAGACGTTTATATCTAGTATGCGTCATTATGAATTGTCGAAAATTTCTTGTCAATCAGTATTTTGTAGGTACCAATTTTATTTTTAACTTTTAATCCCGAGGCGACTTTTTTCTTCTAGCCCTTTTAAAACCGGGAGTTATTGGGAGGAAGCGACATGAATTGTACTCTAAAAACCTGGGTGGTCGTTTATCCCACCCCTGCTACAACCTTCCCTTAAGGCGCATGGAAATGGGCAACGATAATTGGACATCCTACCGCGCGCATCTCCTAAGCGATCTCAGAACCTCACCTAACCTTAAAAGAAGCCCGCCTCAGACCGGCCTTTGGCGTTGTTAAGGGGAAATTTTTAGACCGCCCCGCTCGGTGTGAGAGGGTTAAGTTTCATTTTGTTTTTCTTTCTAACTTTGCTTCTTGTAGTGTATTCTCACTGTGATTTTGTGTCTCTTCTACATTCATGTCCATAAATTAAGGATAATGAAGTTCAGGCAAAGAAAGAAACAGAAGCAAAACAAATTTGATTTATTTTTAAAGTCTATTTATTAAACAAAAGGTAAAGAGCAAAACAGATGCTATATGTTTGACGTAATTAATAAAAATTGCGATTTTTACTCCCTGGAGCAAATTTCAAAAAAGAACCTATTTACAAAAAGCAGTATAACATGGTTAGTATGATGGTTAATACGGAGTACGTCTCCCGGACGATGCAATACAGGCCTTACAACGCCTAGGCATGCTGAGTATCAAATTATCAATCTGATCTTGGGGAATATTACACCACTCATCAAGCAATGCCCTCCGAAGTTCCGGTAGACAGGTGGGAGGGGGTTGACGGGCTGCAATTCGTCGGCCAAGCATATCCCACACATGCTCTATTGGATTCAAGTCCGGTGAGTATGCTGGCCAATCCATACGGGTGATATCCTCCGATTGAAGGCATTCGTCTACAATGTTTGCACGGTGAGGACGGGCGTTGTCATCCATAAACAGAAATTCAGCACCCATGGCGTCCCGAAACAAACGTACATGTTGTTCCAGAATGACATCCCGATAGATGTGGCCTGTCATCGTTACACTCTGAACATGCAGGTCAGTTCTGGAACCAAGAATAATTCCTCCCCAAACGAGCCATCCTGCACCACCGTAACGGTGTCGTTCAATGGTGTTCTCTTGGTGGTAACGGGTACCTGGCGCTCTCCATATGAAAGTCCTGCGAGAATCAGACTGCAAACTAAACCTGGACTCGTCGGAAAACATCACACAAGACCACTGTTGCGGTTTCCACAATGCATGCTCTCTACTCCAGGCTAATCCCAGGCGACAGTGAGTTGCGGTAAGTGGAACACATCTGACAGGCCTACGAGCATATAGACCAATGTGCCCTAAGCGTCTGTACATGGTCTGCCTTGAAAGTGTCGTACCGGTTGCTGAAGAGAGCTGACGAGACAGGTCTGATGCTGTGCTCCGTCTGTTTCTTTTGGCAGTAACTGCCAAATACCGGTCCTCATTCGGCGTTGTAACTCGAGGGCGACCTGTGCTGTAACATCTACTCACATTACCATCGTTTTGGAATCGTTGCCAAAGCCTGGAGATGACACTCTGTGGGATTCCAAGTTCTTCGGATACTTCCAGTTGGGTACGTCCACATTCCAGTCGTCCGATAATTCTACCACGTAAAAAATCATCCAAATGCTTCCTTTGTGCCATAACTATGCGGTTATTGCACTGAAAGGCTTTTAAAGCGCTTGTGAACAATTTTACTTCTTTGCCACCATTCCTTATATACCCCTCTCTTACACTCTCGTAATTGTCACGTACTGCGCGATCGGGTATTTTTTCCTGTAATTTGCATATTCTTCTTCAAGATGTGTGTGATAATTCTACAGGTGAAATTTTTATTTTAGAGTTCAATTTCTGTGTGATTCTGAATTATCCTTAATTTATGGACATGAGTGTATATGTGCTTGTGACGCTGCCTGTTTTTCTTTCCGTTACGAATATGGTTCAATCAAAAATTTTAGCCTATTTTCGAAATTAATAAGTGGAATTTTGAGACACGTTGTATGCATTCATTACTAGCAGCTGGACTCTTTCGAATTGCCATTTACTCATATTTTAGAATTTTATTGACCTGTGGCTCCTTAAATTTACAGCGCATCAAAAGAATGAGCGAAAAACATGTCACAGTTTTGTGGCATGCATTTAAACTGAGAATTACTGTAATCCCAACACAATCTTTGTATGTGGGTTCTCTTTTGGCAGATTTGTTGCTGAAGACATCAGACAGCCAGATTTCTCTCTAATAAATCGGTAAAAAAATCTTTTCAACTTTTCATCTGGATGACATGATTTTTAGATTTCGCATTCGTGAATAAGAAGGCACATTCTTCCTCAGGTTTTCTTGTATGTCTCCGCAATATATCGAATTTCGAATTGAGCTTCCTAGTATAGTGAAGTGAAACGAGTAAGTATTTTGGAAAATACCCTCTTCCTGTAGACCTATTCAGTTTGAAATTTCATGCAACGTTGATGTAAAGACAAGATACTACATTTCCCTGATCTAATTGACTCCATGGTTCAGTTTCGAGGTGACATACACATAGACGAACGCCCTCTCGAGTTCTTGTGCCTAGAGCAGACACAAGACTATAACAGGCCTATTCCTATTAACACAAGATGCTCAACAACATTAATTACTACGATATCTTCACGATAATGTGCGGCACACACAATGTCGAACAACAAAGTGGAGATATCGCACAGCACACTGTGCTAATAGGATTATTCCTTGCCTGGTCTTTTTCTTCTTCACTTGGTATATTTCGGGTTACAAGAAGCTTCTTTTGGCGCAAGTCAAGCTTCTTACAGAAAAATTTCCCAAGTTATTTTAATCCTTTCCGAGCATGTAATTCCTGAGAAAGTATGCTGGAATGGATTCTTTGTTCGCTTGCTATAGTTTTTTCAAGTAGAATTTCTTTTGTCTTTATGCTTATTTGGAATGTTTTTTTTTTGTGCTAATAGGGATATATTCGCATACAGATGGAGGCGAATAGGACAGACGGACGGATGGCCATACATGCATACAAAATTCCAAAAATTGCAACTTTCCGATTAAGACTTATATTTAGAAAGAAGTTTTTTCATCCTTGGAGGTCGAATTTTTTCATATTTTAATCCTTTCTCGATGTACACTTCTTACAGTTCTCAATGAAATGTATGGGACACCTCTGTAATTCTGGTATATATTATTGAATCTTTACAAAACGATTGTCGATTTTAATGGCTCTAGAGGACAGGTTTATTCAGAACAAAAAACTGATTAACCGAGTTAATTAACATAGTTAATGAACAGCTACCTCGAAATTTTCCCATTAGGCCTATCAATGTTTTACGCTTTATCGACTCCCCGTCGTGAAATTAGCCTCCCCATAAATTTTTATACAGTTGTGATGATTATTTCGAGAGTTATAGGGTTTTGAAAAATGGCGTTTCCCATGTTAAATGAATTTTAGGAACTTTTGACGATATACCGGAAAGTATTATATATTTCTCAAAAACATTTTCACTCACTAAAAGAACACTAATTATTTACATTAAGTCAAGAGAAAAATTCATTAATAAAAATTTAAATATTTCTAAAAGTTTTTAAAAATATGACTGCGAAAAAAAATGAATTGTAAAATAGTAAAATTTTTGCATGAGAGAGAAGCGGAGGCGTTATAACGCCGGTATCCAAAAAATCAAGTGTCATCATCAATCAATATAAAAATCAAAAAACATCACTCTTCATAAAACTAGTGCTTCAATAAACGTAGACCGATAAAAAAAAATATACAGTCCCTCAAAAAGTGGGCGTTGCCTGCAACACTGGAAATTTGCAGCTTTTTATAAATATTTCGAAAACTATTATAGATATGCACTTGATTTTTTGGATACCGGCGTTATAACGACTCCGCTTCTCTCTCATGCAAAAATTTTACTATTTTACGATTCATTTTTTTTCACAGTCATATTTAAAATTTTTTAGAAATATTTAATTTTTTATTATGAATTTTTCATGTCTTAATGTAAATAATTAGTGTACTTTTAGTGAGTGAAAACATTTTTGAGAAATGTATAATACCTTCCGATATATCGTCAAAAGTTCCTAAAATTCATTTAACATGGGAAACACCATTTTTCAAAACCCTATAACTCTCGAAATTATCATCACAACTGTATAAAATTTTATGGGGAGGCTAATTTCATGAGCGGGAGTCGATAAAGCGTAAAACATTGATAGGCGTAATGGGAAAATTTCGAGATAGCTGTTAATTAACTATGTTAATTAATTCGGATAATCAGTTTTTTGATCTGAATAAACCTGTCTTCTTGAGACATTAACATCGACACTAATTTTGTGAAAGCTAGATAATAAATACCAGAGTTACAGAAGTGTCCCATTTATTCCGTTGACGACTGCACATGAGGAAGTAGAAAGTAGACGTCGTATATTTTTGCTTATTATATCAGATTACTCCTTTACTTTACAACGAGAAGCTGTGTCAACATGGGTAACCAGCTTATTAGTTTTGGAATGCCTCTAGAAGGATGTCATTCATCTAGTAAGTAATAAGCAAAAAAATAGGCCAAATTAATAGTTCAGTTGCTATCAAGGTGGACTCCACTTCCTGCACATTGCATCATACGAGAGTAAGGTATATTTCCTAATTCAAACGAAAATATCAGGAAAGTTTAATCAATTGTTTGAGTCTTTAAATTACGCGAAATCCTACCCTTAAGCGTGTGCACGCTATATCCAGACGACAGCTTAAAGGTATAGCAGGAGTTCCATTCGTTTCTTGGACTTATGTGAAGTCCTTATCCTTGAAAATAAGGATAGGTACTAAGCCAAGTCGGATTAATATCTGCAGGGATGGCGCCGGGGGGACGGACGAGGGAGCCAGGGCTCGGGGAGGAAAATTTTTGTCCGGAGTATTCAACTGTAGTTGATAAATAATGATCTGGCGAAAATTTGAGACCAATTTCATTAACCTCGTCCCCCGTACAGCAGGTCGTGCACCCCCCTCCTTGTCGGGAAGACCGCGCCCAATGATTATAAGTAGGGTAATGAGACTTAGTCACACAGGTGAGTACTAGGGGGACTTTCAATACAGGGTATCGCATGATCAACAGACCATTCTAACGTCACAGAGTTTTTTGGTAAACAACTGCGGGAACCAAAGGAAATCTCATTGGCGTTGCTAGAAGTACCTTTGCTCATGTTGTGAAATAAAATAAATCTTAAACAACATACAGATGAATTTATAATAACTGTAGAAAATATTTAAGCTATGTTTTCGCAATTAACGATGGATTTGAAAGAAAATATGTGAAAAATTAATAATGTTTCTTATAACATTGTATCTATTTATACAAAATATCCACTCATAGTAATGACAAAATCTCATTTTCATTTCAGATATCTTGCACGATAAGCCGCCTTTTTTTTCTGCGCTTTGGGCAAATTAAAAAGAAAAGGTAGAATTTCTACATATGTTTACGAAAACAAAGCCAGCGATTTGTTTCTCTTCATAGATAAAACCAGTGTGAAACAGGATAACACTAACATGCTTAGAAGATAAGAAAGAGAAAGTTATGCAGCTTTCCAGGAGCATATGTACTAATTTATCAGCCTGGTTGTCTGTCAGGATGGCCGAGCGGTCTAAGGCGCTGCGTTCAGGTCGCAGTCCACTTCTGTGGGCGTGGGTTCGAATCCCACTTCTGACAATTAGTGCTTTTATTAAATCTTATTTCTTTCTTAGCAATTTTATTTTTACTTTCTCGTATGCGAAGTACACGCTGAAAAATTACTGTAATCGTCGAACACATCTATAACTCCCATGAATCTACACGTTTTAAATTTCTCTGAATCTGTAAAAGCCATTTTTGCCTATAAGGTCTGCCTATAATAATCTGATAAGGTGAAATCTGAAATCTTAACCCCAACACTATAGACCTGTACCAAATTTTGGACTTGATCGAGCTAAAGTGATATTGTGTTTGCATTTGAAGACGAGAATTCACAAGCAATCAGTTAGGTGAATGACATTCGACACATGTTCCTCACATATCCATTGTATTTTTGTATCAAATTAGGGACCAAAGCGGGTACGTTATATATATGTTCCTTCGATGAAAATGAATAAGAAAATCGAAGACTCAACACTGTCGATTTTTTCGATTCATTTTTCACTTTGGGATGCTGGGCAACGTTATTTTCATTTGTCAACAACCCACACCGACCCAACCTACCCGGATGGGTGTAAAATTCAAAATGGGCATGTGGGAGAAATTTGGAAACTAATTTTGGCTAATTGCCTATTTTGAACATCGTGACGCATATTGTACTGTTAATCGATATTTTTCTAGAATTAATACTATGGAAGCTGCTCCACTACACGGTGTGTTTTTGGATGCGAATTCATCTTTATTCGCTTGTGATAGGACGTGTCTAAAAGGAAGAAAGTACTGAGATGAATTTCGTGCCTGCGCATTTTGAAATAGATTTAA
Organism: Araneus ventricosus; assembly: GCA_013235015.1. Taxonomy (NCBI): domain Eukaryota; kingdom Metazoa; phylum Arthropoda; class Arachnida; order Araneae; family Araneidae; genus Araneus; species Araneus ventricosus. Next base: position 7,807 of record BGPR01039798.1, read on the forward strand.
TATACCGTATTCTTATGTTCACACACACAATATTGCATATTAAATAGTCAAAAATTAAAAAAAAAAACCATCTTGATTGTTATATCCTTGTTATATTTATGTTAATACAGTACTGTTTTAACTGTATCTTAAAAATAGACAGACAAATCAATAGACCGCAGACAAATCAATATAAATGTACAACTTCCAAATCTGATCTCTGTGTCAAAATTAATGCTGTATTCGAAATTTGAAACTTGCCGCTGTTTCTTGGCTGTATCAACGCAACATCGATATTTTAACATTTTTCTCGTGACTAAAAAAAAAGTTAGACGTTTTTATTTTTTATTTTATATCTCATTTATTTCTCTTTTTTGGATAGTTTATTTCTCAGATATTTTCAAATATTGTAGCAAAAGGTCTCTCTGTGGTGTATGGCGTAAACAGTCCAACACGCAGGATAATGGAGAATGAAGATTTATTTACAAATATGCAGGAAAACACGTAGCACAGATACAGGAAACAATAGTTCTTGCACAGATCACCAATGTAAACAGACAACAATTCGCAGGTAATAACAGTTCAGCACTTTGTTATCTAACAACACAAACAGTCAGCAAATAACTAATGACTAGTAGACCATAACTGCACCTTCAATAGCGCTCAGCTCACCAGCTCGCACTGTGGGTGGAACTCCAAAGGCATTCGCGCTCCAAGGTGATCCCAATCGATCAAAGACGCTCCTCTGATCTAGGCACCGTCCTTAAATATTGTCTCCGACAGGCCGTGACGTCACATGGTGTTTTCTCGTGTATTCCCTTTCCTAATAGAAATATCGAGAAAAGGGGTGCATTTTCGGGAATCATCTATTTGTCGCCAAGGTCGCCAAATTTGTCGCCAAATCGCCAAAATGGTCGCCAAGCTCAGGGTGCCATAACTGTCGCTGAGGTCACTCCATGCTTAACCTTGTAAAACTCTCTTCCCAACCATAAGACTCGCATTGCTGGGAAGCGACTTTCCATGTTTGTAACAATATATTGTTTCTCATTTTTTAAGGGCTGCGAATTTACAATATTTTGCATTCGTGTGATTATTATGCTACGCGTTTGACGTGAATTGTCATTATTTCTTCTTACTACTGTCCTAAGAAGCGTGTTAAGGCATCGGGAAGTGTTCCCTCAGCGCACACTTCCCGAATTTAAAAATTAAAACTCATTATTTTAAATGTATTAATTTTTGTTATTATTTTCCGCTATATAATACAGATTTACAGTTTAAAAGAAGTTGTGTTACATATATAATACAGCCGATTTAGAAAATACAGAATTTATGAGACCATTCAGAGTTTATTCATATCATCTCTTATGCAACTGTGTTGGAAGACATTTTTAAAATATTGTATTGAAATTCGTAAATAAAGTATTAAAGTATCCGTAGCCAGACGGTTTAAAATATAATGTCTGTAGTTTATTAAATTTACGAAGTCATTGTTTCTGTTACGATAGTAAGATCATAAAACTCAGAAGTTTATGTAGAAAGACCTAGTTGCAAGTTCGCTTTATTACAGTTACCTGACAACAGCTGAAGTTCGAGAATTGCGAATGGAATCATTTCATTCTTTACATGATATGCGTCAAATGCGTGTGAATTACACTTTGAAACTCACTGCGCATGTTGCAGGAGGAAGAGAAACTAATCTGATATCACAGCACAGGGTTAGGCAGCGCATGGCAAGTGAAATATCATGAATAGATAACGTTTATCAAAGTGTCCACGCCACCACGTGAATTGAAATTTCTATTTTCTTGTTTCCGAAGTACATAGAGAGAAAGCATTCAACTCATTAATTCTGATGAATCTCCACTTTTTAGACCTCCATGAGTTCGATAAAAAAACTCATTTTTAGAATCATGTCTGTCTGACTGAAAACACTACAATTCTAACTTGCAACGAGCAAGAAGGTTGAAATTTGGTACGTGCTCTTTATATCAAAATTGTAGATTTCTATCAATATTGGACGAAATCTATATGGAGGAAGTCTATCTGTCTGTCCACCCGCTCGCAAGTGAACATGATAACTTATAAACACAACAAATCAATAGATGAAAGTTGGCATACAGCTTTTTATCACCATAATTGTACACTGTAAAAAATATCCGTTTTCCCCCCGGACTTTTTCCGTATATTTGACGGTTTAAAGCTGTTTTGCTAACAAAACGGTTTTTCACCGTTTTCCGCTCCAGCCATAAACGGTTTAAAACCGTCAGTTGAAATTTTATTTTTCGTCATACGGTATTGCTTTCCGTACGATATCTTTCCCTTTTCTTAAATGTAATTTTATTGCATTCATTTCATGTTTTTAATAGGGTTCCATCTCCGCTATTGTTTACACATGTTGCAGTAACCTGTTGTCACTCATGAAAGCTAACCTTAAAACACGTGTTCTGGCAATAGTTGATTTTTACACCACTAGGTGGCGCCACTAGAGCTATAGTGACTTTAAAACTCAAATAGATTATTTTTACTTCATTTTATGAAGTCTCCGGTGGTCTAGTGGTTAGAGCGACTGCCTTTTATTTCTAAGAACGCGGTTTCGATCCCCGGCTCAGAGGAGTTAGAAGTTTTGTCACCATCTTGCATCGAAATCGTCCAAGTAAGTTCAATTAAAAATTATATTAATTAAACTAATTGAAATTAATAATTAAGCCTTGATTAATTAATATTCCTATTTGATAATACACATCAGTACATTTCAACTCAACTCGAACAGAAGGAGAAAAACAACTCAACTCAGTCGATGACTTAATTTTTACGGAGAAAACTTGATTTCATACGGTAAAAAACCGTTGTGCCTACGGATTTACTTCGTAACTTTTACGGTTTTGCACAACCAACCCAGCTGCCAGTTTAAAACCGTAAATTTTACGGGATTTTTTTTACAGTGTAGATGAGTATCAAATTTTGAAAGAAATTGGTCGAAGGGTTGATTATCTGTCAGACTATCTATGGGTGGGCATATGAACGCGATAACGATATGCCTACGGCTAACTACCAACGGCCTACATGCACGACGGGTCTTCATTGGACTCGGGTTTCGAAACTGAAAAAAATCCGGCCTTACCACTAGGCTACAGCGGCCCCATCAGCCAGAGGAAACAGCCACAAATGCTTATCGATTCTCTTCCCTGTATCACGAAGATAAACAGAAAATGCACCTCATTGTGTGCATATAAGAGGAGAGCTCCACCATTGGTTCACTGTATCAGCTTAGCTGCATGATGAATAATGATGAATCTTTTCACTTGAAGAACTAAAACGAATTTGAAGACTATGACATCGCCATGTATAACTTATATGAAGATTAACTAATGTGCAATAAATGAAATAATAGTACTAAAAGTGAACCCATTTTCACGAATTTAATTAACCATAGAAGGTAATTCATTCATACTTTTGTTATTCTAGTCAGCTGCGTTTGTGAATTTTCACCATAAATCTTTCCTGCTGTCGTAAAAAATGAATTTTTGAAAAGAATTAGACATGATTTCAACCATATTTTGCCAAAACATTCAATTATTCAACACTGATATGGCATGTCTAAAAATAATATTTCGTTTTAACAATATTTCAATATTAATTGTTTTCTACGTATATTTATTATTACATTCATTTTTATCTTTGAGAAAAATGAAGAAAGAAAACCAAAAGTAAAGTTGGACGTAGTAACGCGATAGAGAATCAACTCTAAATTGACCAATTTGGGATGCAGCAGGTTTCGCAATACCTTACAGAAAAAATGCTAATGCAGCGTTTTTCCAAAAATGATCATTACATTCAAAGTACTCTGTCGTACTACCAATTCGTGAGGTTTGTTCAGTTTCGTAGTAAACTACGCATACGTAGAACAAACCCGCCGAGTCGCAGAAGGAATTTGAACCTACATTGTTCGACAGGCGTCAACTCGTTTGGGAAATGACAATGCATGGCGATTCCAGGTGCAGTCATAACAAACGAGCTTAGGACAGATGGTGCACCGGGATTCTGCACAGAAAGATGGAGCGACGGAGTAGCCAATTTGACGGGAGACTGGACAATTGAGAATATCGAAAGGTGGACTTGATAGATGGGGGGCAACATTTGCCTTTGCAGGTAGAGAGCTAGCGAGAGATAAAGAATGGTCAGAATTTGCGCAGGTGGTGAAAAGGAATGCCACATTTCTGTTGATGAGACCCTGATCGTTAGATAAAAACGGGGATTTCGGTTTTTCTGGGGGGAGTTGGACTTCAGCTAGGCTGAAGAGAGCGTTAGTTTTTCTTCGGATCGAGACTCGTAGGGCTCCCGTCAGGGATTGGATCCGGACCTCGGGCGATCTCGTAGGAGTTTACGTAGAACTCCGGAACTTTTATGATTTTTCTCAGCAGAGTGCAGGTTGGTTCAGTGAAAGTTACACCCAATTACTCTTCTAGAGTTATAGTTCCTCCCTTCGAGGTCATTTTGATTGATTATTTGTAAATGTAAGCATTCTGATCTAGAAAATGTATATTGCAAATGTATGTTAATAGAATATAGCTGTAAATAAAATTCGGAAATGCTACAAACTGTCTGCATTCGCCTCGAATTTGATCAGCCACAAAACCGCAGCCATCGGCCGTGACGCTACGGTGGATACAGTTTGAAATAGTGAACCTCCAATTCATATGCTGATACTCAGCTTCCGATTGCATAACTATGTCCAATCACATTTCGTACAACTTGGATTTGTGATTCCAAGAGTAAAGATGCGTGCGATTTTATTTATTAACTTCTTATGCTGCGTTAATGTAAAAAAAGACTCGATTTAGTATGTATTGCAACTTGTTAATTATCAGTTTGAAAAACACCCGAAGAAACAAAGGAAAAAAGAGACTCCGTCTTAATTCGTCTCCATTTTATTAGAAAACAACCAATACATGTGATGCCTGTAACTGTCTCTTCGACAGAAAAAGAGAGAAAGTCGGAAACTCTGTACGTGAAAAAAGGGGAGGTGGTAAAGGAAATATGCTTAATTGATTTTCAAATAAAAAAACAGCCATTTTTTGTAATGAAAGCTAATTATATCCTCTTGATCTTAAAAAAATTATTCACAACACTGAAATACCTGGATATCTAGGTCTTCTTTTGCAAAAACTCAGCACTTCTATGAAAAAAAAAAACAGAAGGGGAAAAAGAAATAAGGATTTTAATATAAAAGAAGCTAAAAAAATCTGTATTAGTTTTTTCTCTTTAATTTCTGAATTGAGTATTTTCAGATATTTTAAATAACTTTTAATAAATCTTAATACGTTAGAAACTCATTTTTCTTCAAAACAATTGATGCTAGAAGCATATTTGAATACTTTTAATTGGAATTTATGCTCAAATCAAACAAGTTTCTAGTAACAAACTTATTTCAGTATTATTTCTGGGAAGAAAAATCAACATGGTATCATTCAGTTTGACTGAAATAATAGTTGAATTTCTCTTTTAGAATCTGAATATTTAATTAGATGTATTATTTCGCATTTTAGGTGAAATTTTGATTTTATTATTGCCAGAGACATTTCTTAATTCGATTCCATTAATCTTTATATATAAAAGGCAAATACATTGATTCACTCACTGACCTACTCATCAAGAAATCTCCCAAACCACTGGGACTAGAAACTTGACATTTGGCAGGCGGTTGCTTCTTAGGGAGCAGGTGCTCATTAAGAAAAGATTTTTTGAAATTTTAATTAGAATTTAAATTATTTAAAAATTACTTTACTTTTTAACGTTTTTCCGGAATAACTTCGGATCCTATTATCGCAAAATACCATTTTTACATCATCATAAAGATAAAAAAAAACTAGTTTTTCAATGACACCGATCTTATTTCCACGCAACATTTTATTCAATTTTAATTAATGTTTCAAAATGTTTTAAAACATGAATTGTAACAATGTTTTTATTATTGTAAATAAAATTCAAACCATCTCATTATTTGAGCAAATCTTTTATTTACGCGCTTTTGTAATTGTTACGGTTGTGATAGTATAAATTGTTTTCTTAGGACTAAGAATTGCAAAAAGGCAATAGTGTTCGGGAAAACTAACTAATTTTTAAATTTTATTGTCTACCTCCTATACTCTGGGTCTTTTAGATGTCTATGAATTTTTTGCTTCCTCACTTTTTGTACCCACTGGCTCACTCGGGCCTCCAGCATGTTCGGCTTTCGCGACCATATTCAGCGTTAATCATTCTACCGATGAGTGATAGATGAATTGAGTGAAAGTTATTTGAAACTCAGTTTGTAAGTTTCGTTAGGTGCGATGCATCATACAGAAATGTATCGCTGGCATTTTAAAATTTACGTCTTTAAATATTTTACTA
>BGPR01039800.1:0-14174 GCA_013235015.1 Araneus ventricosus
GGAAAAAGATGAACGTGCGGATAAAATAAAAATCGCAATCCTTCTCAATCTACTTGGAAGCGAAGGACTAGAAATATTCAACACATTCAAATTTGAGCCTCCTGAAAGTCAAAAAAATTATTCTGAGGTTCTAAAGAAATTTGAAGAATACTGTTCACCACGGCAGAATGTCGTATATGAACGCTATAAATTCTTTTCGTGCGTCCATCAAGAGGGCCAGGCTATTGAATGCTACGTAACGCAGCTGAAGACGTTAGCGTCAACATTCGCGACCGCATCGTCCTAGGAATTAGGGACAGTGGATTAAAAGAACGTCTTCTTCGTGAATCGGGTCTGGGACTTGAAAAGGCTATTGAAATAGTCCGTGCAGCAGAAACGAGTCGAGAACAGCTCCGCATCATGAAAGAAGAAACAGCAGCGACAGTAAACAGTGTCAAGAGAAATAGAAGGCAGAATCAACCGAAACAGTCGTCACAAGATTACGAGTGCAAAAAGTGTGGGCGGAAGCACAAGCCTCGCGAGTGTCCAGCATATGGAAAGGTGTGTACTAAATGTAATAAGAAAAACCATTTTGCTGTTAAATGTTTCCAGAACTCAAAGAACATTCATGAAATGAAAGTTCCAGAGAATGAACTGGAAATTTACATCGATTCTGTCACCGAAAAAGTACAGGAAAATGAACTAAATAGTGACTCTATGAATAAGAATGTTGAAATAGTAAGTGAAACATGGTATAAAAGTGTTACATTAAATGTAAATGATAAGTATTTTGAAGTTGATTTTAAACTTGATACTGGTGCTGAAGTAAATATTTTACCATTGTATGTTTTGAATATTGTTAAGGTTAAATCAAAGATTAGTGAAACTAATCTATCTTTAACTGCATATGGTAATTTTAAATTGAAGCCAGAAGGTACTATCATAATTAATTGCTCTACTAGTAAACTCAAAGATATTCCTTTGCAGTTCTATGTTGTAAATGTTAAATCCAAATCAATATTAGGGTTAAAAGGTTGTTTGGAGCTAAAATTAATAGAAAGAATTGATGCTATAGAATGTAGTAAAATAAGTAAAAATGAGCTAATTAAGCAATATAGAGATGTATTTACAGGGACAGGTGAATTTCCAGATGAACCATATCACATTACTTTGAAGGATAATGCAATATCTGTAATTCACCCACCAAGGCGGGTTCCTCAGGCTTTACAGCCTAAATTAAAAGAAACTTTAGATAAATTAGAAAAAGAAAAAATTGTGTCAAAAGTAAATAAACCTACTGATTGGGTACAAAGTTTGGTTATTGTAGAAAAACCAAATGGAAATCTGAGATTATGTTTAGACCCTAGGGACCTAAATAAAGTAATTAAGAGGGAACATTATCAAATTCCTTCTGCAGATGATATTATTAGCAGATTAGAAGGTAAAAAAATATTTTCTGTTGTAGATTTAAAAGATGGTTTTTGGCATGTTCCACTAGATGAAGTTAGCTCTGAAATTTGCACATTTAATACACCATTTGGAAGGTACAAATTCAATAAAATGCCATTTGGTATTGCATTTGCTCCTGAAATTTTTCAGAAAAGAAATCAAAAGCTTTTTGGGGATATTGAGGGTGTAGAGATTTATTTTGATGACATTATTGTTGCAGGAAATGATGAAGCCTCGCATGATGCAATCATGTCGAAGGTTCTCGAAAGAGCTAGATCTGTAAATATAAAGTTTAATCCAGATAAACTACAATACAGGGTATCAGAAGTTAAGTATGTTGGTCAAATTATATCTAAATCAGGAATAAAACCTGACCCAGATCATATAAAGGCAATTGTTGAGATGCCAACACCAAAATCAAAAACTGAAGTTAGGAGATTGTTAGGCATGATAAATTTTCTTTCAAAATTCATACCCAATGTATCTAAAGTTACTGCTCCATTAAGAGAAATCATTCATGAAAATGTAGAGTTTAATTGGGGAAAGGAACAAGAAATGTCATTTGAAAACATTAAGGAATTGTTAACTAAAACTCCAATTTTAAAAGTTTTTAGTGCTAATGATGGAATAGTGATACAATGTGATAGTTCAAAAGATGGGCTGGGATCTTGTCTAATCCAAAAAGGACAACCTGTGTCATTTGTTTCACGCAGTTTAACAAAAAGTGAAAAAAATTATGCACAGATTGAGAAAGAATTATTGGCAATAGTTTTTTTCTTTTGAGAAATATCATAATTTTGTATATGGGCGTAAAGTGATTGTACAAAGTGACCATAGACCCCTAATGGCAATTGTAAAGAAACCTCTGCATAAAATATCTTCTAGAATGCAAAGAAAGGTTTTAAAATTATTGAAGTATGATTTTGAAATTAATTATGTACCAGGTACTCAAATGTTTCTCGCTGATACTCTATCACGTGCATTTCCTGTTAATGAAACTGTAAATGATGATCCTGAAATGTTAAATATTGTGCATGCTATTTCAAAACATTTACCCATGAGTGAAAAGAGAATAATGCAATTTAAAAGGGAAACTGAATTAGATCCGGAATTGCAAATAGTTGTAAAATATATTCAAGAGGGATGGCCTCAATCTTGTAAAAAAGTAGATAATAGTGTAAAATTGTATTATAAAGTCAAAAATGATCTTTACATTAATGAAGGGCTGTTATTTATGAATGAAAAATTAATTGTTCCTTATAGTTTGAGAAGAGATATGCTACAACTAATATATGAAGCTCATTTTGGGATAGAAAAATGTAAGAGAAGGGCTAGAGAAATAATGTATTGGCCAGGGATGAACTCTGATATAGAAAATGAAGTTTCACAGTGTGGGATATGTGAGAAATTTAAAAAAGCTAATAGTAAAGAGGCATTAAAACCTCACACAGTTCCTTTTAAACCTTTCGAAAAGATAGGAGTTGATATAATGGACTTTGGTAATGTTAGTTATCTAATTGTAATGGATTATTATTCAAAATGAATGGAAATTATTGAACTTGCAAATAAATGTGCAGATGAGGTAATAACTAAACTTAAATCAATTTTTTCTAGATTTGGTGTACCTAATACTGTAATTTCTGATAATATACCATTTAATAGCTACATTTATAAGACATTTGGAAATGATTGGGATTTTAATTATGCTTTTATTAGTCCTCACTATTCTCCAAGTAATGGGATGGTAGAAAGAGCTGTTGGTATTGCAAAAGGTATTATGAGAAAGGCAAAGGAAGATAGGAAAGATTATTTTGTAGGATTGATGGAATATAGAAATACCCCAATATCAGATCTGAATCTATCTCCTGCTCAAATTATGTTTAATCGTAGGTTAAAAACAAAATTGCCAATATCCAACAAATTACTAAATGCTGAATTGCTTAATAATATTAGAGAAAAATTAATTATGAGGCAAAACATTCAAAAATTCTAATATGACAAAACTGCTCACCCATTATCTGAGCTTAAGCAAAAAGAAAATGTTAGGATACTGAATTTTAAAAACAAAACATGGGAACCTGCTGTAATAGTCTCTAAACATAAGTTGCATCCTAGGCCCTATTTTGTTAAAGACCAGTTTGGTAAAATTCTAAGACGTAATAGAAAGCATATAAGAAAATCAAATATACCATTTAACATAGAAACAGATCCTAATGATGAAATAATAAATACTTCCCAGTCTGATTCAGAAGTAACTTTAAATTTCCAAACTTTTAACAGGTCAGACTGCAATGTGCAAAGAAGAAGTCACCGAGTTCGTAAACCGCCATCTTATCTGAGTGACTATGTTGTATAATTAATAACTTAAAAGGGGGGATGTCATAATAACTGTAATTGTACCTGAAGTTGTGTGTATCGTGTTAACTGTGGTTTTAACTGTGTATTGTATATAGTATTCCTGTTGTATCGTTGATGTACTTGTGTTGCTGATGTGTCTTCTCGTATCATGAAATAAACTAGAAATAAACTAAGATTGAATGGAACTGATTATGCTTCTTGCTTGGTAGTGTTCTGAAGAGCACTTAACATATACCAGCAATGACAGTCATTGACTTTTTACAAGAAAGACGGTTGGGCCTAATTTTTGCCTAGAGATAGCAAACTGGACACATATATTTAATTTAAGGGTAAAGATGTCATGTCAGGTTGTTCTATTATTGATTTTAGAAAGATAACCCTTTGCTTGATTAGTATATTCTGGTTTCTTGTGTGTTTTAATCAGCCGCATTGACCTCGTGGCAGAATCTCGGCTTCAGAACCGAAGGGTTATCGATTCGGAGCTCAATTCCAAGGAAGATCCTTCCATACATGTGGACCTGGTGCTCATTAAATCTGGCGAGCCAAACGTCATCCCGCTGATGTGTTGCGGATATTTGAAGAGGGAGTGCCGATTCAGACGTCGTCCTCGTTATTTGACCACGATTCAGGACCGAAAGGTTGTCTATTCGGGGCTCAATTCCAAGGAAGATCCTGCCATGCATATGGACCTGGTGCTCATTAAATCTGGCGAGCCAAACGTCCTCTCGCTGATGTGTTGCGGATGTTTGGAGACGGAGTGCCGATTCAAGCGTCGTCCTCGTCATTTAACCATGATTAAGAATTTCGATGTCCGTCTCAATATAACCCTCGTGTTGCTTCAAATTGGAACGTTAATATAATATCTATATTCTAATCATAGTAAACAGATGGGTAACAAAATAAAACTACTTGTGAAGAAAAAGTTTTAGAGAGGGAGAAAAATTGTTCCTTTGTTGCATTTTTAGACTTATGAAAGTAATCAGGGCTGTTTATGGGTTGTTTGACTTCTAAAAAACACGTCTTAACCGATACCCACTAGTATCTTTAAATAACACACTTGAAAATTTCATGGTTAATAGAATAATTCACGAAAAATAATTTGAAAAAAACTTTAATGGTTCTTAACTTTGCATACTTTAGTGATAACCACTGATTGCATTAAATTCAAAAAGTAAAGCACTCAACAAAGCCAATACATGGTATCTAGTTCAAACATAACTTGAAAAATTAAAACGCTTAAATCGCTAGAATAAGTATCTAGTGCACCAATTGTATTCTTTTTAGCTAATTAACTTTCAAATGGCTCTTTAGAAAATTTCCAGATGACTACTCCATGTAAGAAAAAAAGTTTCAGAACAAAATATAACAATCAACCGCTTCTTTTAATAGCTTGAATAAGAATATGAAGTATTTTCAAGGTATATGAAAGGAAAAATCCTTCTGTTGTGGCAAGAACGTTCTTATCTATTTATGCTCGAAGAAGTCCTTGTATTTACGAAGTTAACAAACTGTAAAACTTTATCCAATTTAGGTACCAATATGGCACGAGAGAAATCTCTCAATAATCGATGTTTGCATGTTTTTATTTAACTTTATTTGTCTTGTGTTTGTAAAGGGAGAATTTTTTAAATCACCATTTCTCTAACTTCTTGCTGTAGTAGTAAGTTAGTAGTTGTAGTCTGAAATTTTGTGCAGTTACGTGTTGAATATAATCAAGAATTATTATCAGCGCTTGATTTTATTTCGTTTTAATTCAGTACGAGAGAAGCCCTCTTCTATTGAATTAGACAAAAATAGAACACAAAATTCTATAATAATGACAAAAATGAATTATGAAATGCATTAGTGACAAAAACGAAGACGATAATATAGATACACAAGCTTTTATTAATACATTAAAAAATATGGAATTTCATTTTAAATAAAATATCTGGACATCATACCAAAAATCTGAAAACCGATTGGCGCTGAAAATATTATGATAAAGAAATTACGCCACAGCGAATATCGTCAGAAAGGTTTATTTAATTCTTAATCATTCATTAAAAATTAAAATACAGGATGTCCGATATTGATCATTATTATTCTAATCATTACTCATTACTAACAAAAATACGAAAAGATGAAAGGAAATGCAGTTTGCGGCAAAAAAACAGGTCTAACAGGTTTTTTTTTACAGTACATTCAGTTTAGCTCTACATGAGCTCCTTTAATAGCAAGAAGAATGTCCAGTCTGTACTAGATTGCTTGACTTTTTAACCTTTATTATTGTTTTAAACTTCTGCATCCTTATATAAATTGAATACAAGCTCTTTGGGCTTCTACTGTACATCAGGCGAAACTCCCTTTGTATGGTTTTTGGTGTGTTTGTTTCCACTAACCACAATGTGCACTGCGCTCGCTCCTGGAAGCGGTCGCCATTTTTGTTTCTTATAGCAGTTGCCAAGTAATTCGCGCCATCTACTTCAGACTATTGATACTAGAAAAAAACTATTAGATTTCTTCATTCTTTTTCCGCAAACTGCATTTCAATTCATCTTTTTGTATTTTTATTAATGACTAGCTGTTACCCGCGACTTCGTACGCGAAGAATTTGAATTGTTACTTTTTTAAAATTCACGAATGTAAATGTTTCGTTATATGTTGAAAGGGAAAATTAAAAGTTCTGATGGTTGATAATACATAATTGGACGACTAACAGGAGTGTACTGTACATGTGTCCGCTGTTACAGTTAGGTAAATTATTTATATATGATAACACACTTTTGTATACGACGTTTTTTCTTTCACGTTTTTTGCACCGATGTAGAGGTTTAGTGGACTGGATACACGGGAACATGCCACACATAGTTACCAACGGAAAAAATATGATTTTTTCAAATGTACGCCTGCCCCTTTGAGTGTCTGACCCTGAGCCTGGCAAATGCTAATTTTAAAGGGAATTGTTACCTTTTGAACTAGGATGGTAAATCCTTCGGTATTATCGGAATGCGTAAAATTTAGCACTCTCACCTCTCGCTATGCCAGTCATATCAGTAGCTAGTACGACTTTTGGTCTTAAGTGTGTAATTTGAAACCATGTGCCATTGCGCAGTCTCGGTACATCGAGGTTACGTATGAATAGTTCTGGCACACCGAATTTTAATATCAGCTTGTCGGAAGGTATCCCTGACAATTCTATGGGGTTGAAGAACTCTTCAGGATATTATTTTACTTGTTATTGCCCATTACCGTATCTACAGATAGATATTCTGTAATACATCCCTCCATTTGTGAAGCATTTTTTATTTATCTTACCTAAACTTTCATTATTCAGTGCCAAAATTACCCAATCAACAAACAATCTTTATTCCTCTTATTAGCTTATAGGGAAGGATAAATTTTGCTTATCAGTTCCTCTGTACTGTGAACAATTTTTAAAAAGTCCCAATTTAATATACTGTTTGAATCTCTTAGCCAAATCTATTTGGCAACTATATCAAGCGCCAAGTTCGAATCGGTTCTTTCTTTAGTAAACAAAACGTTGAATTCCGTGTTCATTGGGTTTATGCAATCCTTTCCTTTTAAATCGGTTGAAAATGCTCTTAAAGCATTAAAATTCGAAATGGAACTATTGTAATTAGCTAAATCGTTTGGTTTAGAATTTAACCGCCAGTGAATTTCCAAATCGTTTGGTTACAAATTTAACAGCCAAACAAATCTTGGATGTCGATAAAAAGAGAGATAAAGAATTATTTTGGCAAGCTTTCTACTAAATTAGGTGTGAACAATATTTTGACTTTAATGTTTTTTTCTTTACATTTTCAGGAGTTTGTTTTCTCAGGAATGGCAACGTGTTTTAGTTCAGTAAAAAAAATGTCTTTAGAATTTGAGTTTAAATCTTTAACTTTGTATTCTTCATATAATAAAAACGGCATTTACAGTCGGTAAATTAGAGATTTCTTATTTAGAGTATGAATGAAGAATTTATTTTAGTTTTTAGAGTAATAATTTAGATAGAGTTTTTAAATACCTGGCGTCCGCAACCAGGATTTTTACCTGTAAGTAGAGATCTTTCATTTGTTTATAATGAATGTTCTAAAGTCCAATCGATCTCAGTTCAGGAGATTGTTTACAAAAGCTTTGAATGATTTTGAGAAGAGTGAGTTTGATTTATCGATAAATGAAAGAATTTTGAAACTAAGGTTAATTGAAGAGAAAGCTAAACCTATGTTAGAGATGGAAGAGACTTATAGAGAGGAACTTATCAAAACAGAAAATAGTGAAACTATAGTAAATAATGAGTTTGATGAATCAGAATGCTATATTGACAAGTGGAGAATGGCAGAGTCCAAGTTAGCTTCACTTTTAGCTGAAAAAGATAGCAGTTCTGTTGTTAATGAAAGTTTTAATGAGAATGCTGTTCTTCGATATCCAAAGCTTAAACTTCCAACTTTTGATGGGAATATCAAGAACTGGTTAGGATATCGGGGCCAGTTTAAAAAGATCGATACCGATCCTAATTTGGATGATCATGATAAATTTGCGTATTTATTGCAATCAATGGAAAAAGGATCATCTGCCGAAGAGTTAATTAAAAGCTTTCCGCCCGGTGGTGAAAGTTATAGCAAAGCTTTACAACAACTACAATCGCGTTTTTGTAAAGAAGACATTCTGATAGAGGTCTATGTTAGAGATCTTCTTTCGTTAGTGTTATTAAAGAATTATCAGCAGACATTTTCTTTAAGAAAACTCTATGATAACTTAGAATCAAAGCTTAGAGCGTTAGAAGTTTTAGGTGTTGCTAGAGATAAATATGCGGCGATTCTGTATCCTTTAGTCGAATCGTCTTTGTCGGATGATGCATTAAGAGCATGGCAGAGATTCCGAGCTATTAATCGTGGCCATAGAGAGAGAACTTCAAGAAGAGGCAAGAGATCATTTCTTGTCTACTGTAAAAGTTAACGAAGAGGGACGCTTTCAAGTCAGTTTGCCATGGCTTGATAACCATCTACCATTGAAAGATAACCATGACTTAGCTGTTAAAAGATTAGATTCTACAGTAAAATGACTGAAAGCTGAAAAACTTTATGATGCTTATGGAGAAGTTTTTAATGAATGGAAACGAGAAGGCATCATAGAAGTAGTACCAAAAAGTGAAATTGATTTGCCATGTCATTATCTACCGCATCGTCACGTAGTAAAAGAAAACAGTACAACACGAATTAGGCCATTTTTTGATGCCTTGGCCAAACAGAAAGGATCACCTAGTCTTAATGACTGTCTAGAAAAAGGGCTGAACCTTCAGAGATTTCGAATCAATCGAATAGGAGTTTCTGCAGATATACGAAAGGCATTTCTACAAATAAGTCTCTACCCTAAAGATAAAGACTATTTAAGATTCTTGTGGTATGGAACTGACGGGAAACTGAAGTATTACAGGCATTGCCGGGTAGTATTTGGTGTCACGAGTAGTCCTTTCTTGCTTGTTTCCGTGATTCAATACCTTCTAGAATCGACTTTGAAAGAACTAAATGAAAATCCTAAGTATAAGGTAGATATTATTGAGCAATTAAAGAAGAGCTTTTATGTAGATAATTGTTTAGCAAGCGTAAAAAATGAGTTAGACTTGCAACAATTCATACAAGTTGCTTCAGATACCTTAGCTACAAGGAAACTAGAATTACGTGGTTGGGAATATAGTGACCTAACAGATAATTCCTCAAGTACAACAAATGTTCTAGGGATGGTCTGGGAACGATGTAGCGATTATCTTTGCTTAAGTGCTACTAATATCACCTACGATCTGCCAGGAATATTGTCCAAAAGAGATATTTTAGCTACTACACACAAAGTATTTGATCCTTTAGGAATAGCGTGCCCAGTAACTCTTATTCCCAAACTTTTACTTCAGCGCCTGTGGAAGTTGAAATTATCTTGGGATCAAGAAGTCGACTCAAATTCCAAGTCATAATTTTGTAAATGGTTGAATGATTTGAAACATCTGGAAAGATTGAAAATACCAAGATGATTAAATTGTGATCTTCAGACTGAAAATGTCTCACTACACTTCTTCTGCGATGCGAGTAAGCTTGCATATTCATCTGTGGCCTTTATTCGGGTCCAAACAAGAGATTATGTTCAAGTTCATTTGTTGCAAGCTAAAGCGAGAGTTGCACCCAGGGGAAGGAAAGAAACAACAATAGCTCGATTGGAACTTCTTGGGGCTACAATATGTGCACGTTTAGCATCCAGCATTATCAAAGAATTTGAAGCTGATAATATTTATTTTTGGACCGATTCGTCTACTGTACTGGCTTGGATACAAAGGAATGAAATATGGGACGTATTTGTTCACAACAGAATTAAGGAAATAAAGCAGTTGACTCCTATTGAATCTTGGAGACACGTACCAGGAGCTATGAATCCTGCTGATTTGCCCAGTAGAGGATGCTCTGCTTCTTATATAATTGCATCAAAATGGTGGGAGGGCCCTGAATGGCTATATTTATCACCAGAAGGCCAAAAGAAGATTTCAGTGCTGATGAAAAAGAAATAGCTCTTCAGAAAAAGAAAAAGATTGTTTCGACCTTAATAAATCTTAATGCTAGTAATTTAGTTCTTACTCGTTTCTCAAGTTATCGCAAGACAATCAGGCTTGTAGCTTGGATATGTCGATTTGTTTATAACTGTAAACATCAAAATAAGAAAAAGGATGGACTTACTGTATCTGAGATAAATGAAGCAGAAAACCTTTTGATTCGTTTAATACAATGTGAATCCTTTCTCGGAATAGAAGATAAACGGATCATAAGTCTTAATCCATTCATTGATCATGGGATAATCAGAACTAAAACGGCTATATTTCAAAGAGATGATGCGTCTGAGTTCAGAACTCCTGCTATTTTGCCAAGTTATCATCCTCTTGTAAAAAGTTTGATAATGGAAGAACATAAGTTGAAAGGACATATTGGGGTTTCTCATGTCCTAAATTCTTTAAGAGAAAGATTTTGGATATTAGCGGGACGAAGAGTTGTTTCATCTGTTTTAAAAACTTGTATAACTTGTAAACGTTATTCAAGTAAAAATGTTAACCCACCAGCACCACCGCTGCCTGGAGATAGAGTACAAGATGCATCAGTTTTTCAGATAACCGGCATAGATTATGCTGGACCTATACTTCTACGAGAATATCAGAAGGCATGGAGTTTCCTATTTACTTGTGCAGTGTTTATTTTTTATAATTTTGCAATGTTCAATTCCGAATTTCACATTGCAAGGTGAGAGGATGAACAATATTTTGACTTTAATATTTTTCCTTTACATTTTCAAGAGTTTGTTTTTTCAGGAATGGAAACGTTGTTTTAGTTGAGTAAAAAAAAATGTCTTTAGAATTTGAGTTTAAATATTTAACTTTGTATTCTTCATATAATAAAAACGGCATTTACAGTCGGTAAATTAGAGATTTCTTATTTAGAGTATGAATGAAGAATTTATTTTAGTTTTTAGAGTAATAATTTAGAGAGAGTTTTTAAACATCGCTCTTATTTTAAGTAAACATTGAACTATATTTTCCTTTAGTTATAATTAACTTTAGTTTTTAAATTTTAATCCAAAAACTCTTGAAACTATATCATATCTATCATTGGTTTTCTGTTCTGGCGTCTATTTTTCAGTTATTATTCCACAAATTAATTATTTATTTCTTTTCTCAGCAAGGTCACGTGATGCTTGACTTTAAAAATAAGTTATTTCAAATGCTTGCACTTTTCTGAAGGATCAAGTGACATTTCATTTTGTTTAAGCATTCCTTAAGGATCACGTGACAGTTGATTGAAAAATAAAGTAGTAATCTTCATCGCAAATCGCTTGTTAATTATTTAATTGTTATCTGTAATCAAAGATAATGAATTTAACATGATGTCACCTACCCTATGTCCGTTCCTGGGTTTCAAGCTACAACTCTGCCAATTTTCATCCAAATCGGTTTGGTAGTTTTGCCGTAAATGCGTAACAAACAGACAGACACACTTTCGCATTTATTATATTATATGGATATTAATAAAAATAAGCAAAATTTTCAGAAATAAAGGCGAATTAGTTCAAAGTCTAACCGTTGCCTAGCAACGGAGTAGCTATAAATCTTCGTTATTTCAAAATCGTCTGCACGTATTTAAAAATTATGGAACTTTTAAAAATTAATAACAATCGAAGGGAAAATGTCAAAGAAATAAAATTGGTATCATTGAAAAGGTAAAAATTTGAACTTTGTAAGATGGTATAAAAATATTTTTGTCGGACAATTTGCTCCGAAGTTACGGCGGAAAAACGGTTTCGGTTAATTTCTAATTAACTGCCTGTTTAATTAACTTTTGGACTTAGAAAAGTTCATAAGTGTCTTCCCCTTGTCTTAAATAATAAGTGTACAAAATTTGGTTGAAAACCGCCCATTGGTTTAGGAGATGTGGAACATAGCCACATATACCCACATACCCACAATGACTTTTATTTATATTAAGATTTTCCTCGGATACCCTGTATATTATAAATGTGACTAAAATTCTAATTTGCTTAGAGGTTTTCTATCAGCAACCTCATACTTTTATGATTTGGTTTTGACCATATTTCCGATATAACATTTCGATAATAAAAATTTTATTTTCTTGGTTTTAGTACAAAAATAAAGCCGTGTTTAAGGACGTTTTTTATTTTTATTATTTTGAACTATAACAACGGCTTTGAAAGTTGAACTTATGCTTATCTCTAGTTTCTTTTTAAAAATATTAACTGAAAATTTAATTGTAAAATACGTGCCAAATATTTCATATCTTTTAGTACAATTAACTAATTATTTGATTATTTTTGATGGCCTTATCTGTTGCTCTTATAAAAATTCAAGATTGTCAACAAGAGTTTATTAAAATTTATTGCAATTTGTTATCAGATAGCTACAGTAATTCTAGTAAACAGTAAGACTATGTCAGCAAAGATATGATTGGTAAGGTTTCGCTACATTAGGATTCTACTCATCTTTGTTGTAGTAAGGATTTGGGTTTTCTTTTAATCTTTTCTTTGGCTTTTCATGCGGTCTTAATTAGTTGCCTTTATACAATATTTTCTTCACAACTAATTCTACGGAAGAACAACCTGGCTGCTAACGGCAATTATTTCAAATAAACGATATCACCTCTACTGTTAGATTTAATTTCATTACTGGAGATTATTCAAGATGTGTGTTTTATATAGCGTTACACATAACACTGAAATTTATTAATATTTTCGTCGCAATCATTAAATTGGCCCTTCTTTTATTAGCGTTTTAACTTCTTGCACAAAATATGAATAATCATTTGAATTTCCAACGCTGTCCCTTAAATTTATCTGAATAGTCTATCCTACCGCTACTTAATTATTATAGTTTGAAGTAATTACTTCGCCCCCGAAATTTAATTACACCAAGTCGACATTTAATGCTCATGCCCTGCTAACATCGTTGCTTCAATGAAGCTATAAATTATGACTTTCGGAAGTTACTTTCGCCATTAACGCATCATTTCTCTTTAAAGGTCTAAAAGTGCAAAGCACTATAGGAAGTGAAGTTAATTATCTGATTATTTGCAGATTGAATTACGAAAATAAATAATGATTATAACTTAGCTGCGAAAATAAATACTAATTTGTCCTATTTATCAGCTTACAGTAACAAATTCAGTGGCAAAGGCTTTAACCAACTCGGTTTTGAGAAAATAAAAAACCGTTTGGGTTGATGTACATCAAAGCTGATGCAAATAAAATACAGGGTGTCATCAAATTATTGTCGGGGTTTCCTCACCTCATAACTTTTGATTCAAAACCATGGCAATAAATGTTATTATATATTCATGAAGCAAAACTCAAAAAGATTGCTTAATAACACAAAGTGAAGTAATTTTCAAATGGCAATCTTTTGAGCACAGCCCATCGACAACCCTGAAATTGAGTTCAGTCTCGACGTGTTACGTGCCATGAAAGGCTGCCAGAACTTTTGAACTTTTGTGCTAAAGATTTTTTGATAGCTGCCACCTCTTAGAAGTTTTACTCTTCTCATTTCCTCCAAGATACTTAAATAAATCCAAGTTAACCTAACTACTTAACTGCCCTTGTATAAAGATTGCATGCATTTTACTAACCAAAACCTAGGCATGTTGAAACTAAACTCGATTTCCATCCAAGTGTCTATGGGCTGCCACATAGATCAGCGGCGAATCCAGGATTTTGGTCTGGGGGTGGTGGCTGAGGTGAAGAAAATTTTGTATCGTTGTGACCTCGTGTCTTATATGAGTGAAAACACTTTAACTTTACTCACCTGACCATAAGAATCAGAAAGGTCACTACAATACTTTCGATAATTTAATGAAAAAACAATGAAA
>BGPR01039802.1:0-14174 GCA_013235015.1 Araneus ventricosus
CACTAAAAATCCTCTCCACTAATGATGATTTTTCTCCTAGTTCCCAATTATTATTCCAGGAATTAAGTAGGGGATACTCCAACGTTTTTTTACTCAACAGTTCTTCGGGTCTTACTCAGAAATGATAATCCCTCTCAGGAATTATTAACAGAAAGAAATTAGAAAAGCAAACATGTTTCCGATTATAAACCGAACCAAACCAAAAACTTATTACGTCTGTTGTGTTTTAAAACCAGTAAATAAACAACTTATCTAGGAGGGAAAAAATCAGTTGAAAGACACAGAAATGATAATTTTTAACAGTAATGTAATTATGAATTCTTGTGAAATTTCTGTAAATATTTTTATGTAAATAATCGTTATTAGTTCGACAAATTTTCTTTATTTAATTTACAGGGGAACATTTGTTTGTTTTAAACAGTGGTATAGTCGCAAAATAAGGAATCCGGAACGCTCTCACCCGAGGTGACAAAAATAGCGCTGTTTCAAGGAGATTTTTACAATTTTTCTTGTTTATTTCTCGTAAAAAAATAGCAGTGCCGGAACGGCGTTCTGGCTCCACTACACCTTGGATTTAAACTATCATTTGCCTTTAACTACCCGTTTCTTATTTTTCCTTTTCTATAAACCGCTGATTGGCATAGAAATTCACGAACGGATTTGGCGTGAATATTCCTTGAAGTCATTAAAAACGACGTAAGGATTTTAACTCTTTGCTTTCGTTTCAAGATGGTAGCAGTTTTAAAGGTTCCGTGCCACGTAATGTTCAGCTTATTCAACGATTCCATTCATAATGCTGCCGAATATTCGGTATTCGGCCTGAAATTCGGTATTCGACTAAATCGCTATTCGTTACATCCCTACTAAAAAGCTAATTTTTAAATTTTAAAGTAGCGTGAAAATAATTTTAGTGCGAAAATATGCTCCGAAGTTACTGAGAAAAAATATTTAAACTTCGATTAATTTTTAATTAAAAATCTAATTAAAAATTTGGAAAAATCTTTTTCTTAGTGAGCAGCACCAACTACCCAAACTACGTACCAAATTTCATAGCTCTAGGTCCATCGGTCTGTCCTGTAGAGCGTTCTGAACGATTTTCGTATCACGCATATTGCCATTTAAAGACAAAATCCAGCCTGTAAATACTATGTTGAAATATATCTGAAATTTAGATTTACGACAAAGCGAACAATGCTTTTAAATCAGGAAATTACGTACTTGACGGCTCCAAAATAAGGTAGGGAGGGGGGCAAATATCGCTCACTTAAGCCATTATGTCAATCAGAAGACTAATTCATGTGCAATTTGACTAAAAATTGTTCCTATCTATTATCTGGACGGTTATCCAAAAATTACTGAATTGCAACTGTAGCACATAAGTTTAACACACACATCAAATATTTTTTTAAGATAGCGAGATTTTTCCTACGAAAAACAGTAAATCGCTTATGTCTAAAATGGATTAAAATGCATAACATCGCTTCTGTCTAAAAGGGATTAAAATGCCTAATATCGTTTATGTCTAAAATGGATTAAAATGCATAATATGGCTTATGTCTAAAATGGATTAAAATGCATAATA
The DNA here is from genome assembly GCA_013235015.1 of Araneus ventricosus. Lineage (NCBI taxonomy): Eukaryota > Metazoa > Arthropoda > Arachnida > Araneae > Araneidae > Araneus > Araneus ventricosus. The sequence goes on from BGPR01039802.1 coordinate 1,583, forward strand.
TGGTTTGCGTCTAAAATGGATTAAAATAAAGTGTAACTTATGTTAGGACCATACTTCCTTTATTAACCCCTTAAAGTATCGGGTTTTTTTTTTTTTGCTGTCTAATAAGATGACCCCTCCTGTTTTGGAAGGGGCTGTCGTTTCCATTCATCAAAGAAGGCATAGAATACTCGAGATGCTAATAGGATTCTACGTAATTTGTGTGTCAAATTATAAAGCTAATTAATGATTAAATTTTAGTTTATAAGCCGAAAAATGCTATAATTCGATGGACGTCAATATGCCGGGCGCGAGATTTAAGGAGTTAAACATAAAAATTAAGGGACAACAAAATTAAAACTAATACAAAACAGCTTTTTTGTACTTATAGGATTCTTTTTACTAGGATATAGGATTTATATAGGAAAGTTTTTTAAAGCATTCTTTTAATATCTTTCTCCCAAATAAAACATCAAAATAAAAAAACAACTTAGGAGCATTGTCAACTAATAGGGCATCAACCAAGTATTTTTTAAAGTAATTCTTTCTTTTTTTGATATAGTGCCCTTTAACTCTTTAATCCCGAGGCGATCTTTTTCTTCTAGCCCCTTTAAATCCGGAACTTTTTGGGAGGAAGCGACATGAAATGGACTCTCCCAACCTGTGTGGTAATTTACCCCACCACCTGCTATAACCTTCCCTTAAGGCGCACGGAAATGGGCTGTGGTTGGCAAGAATAATTGGACCCCCTACCGCGCTTATCTCCTACGCGATCTCAGAACCTTCCCTCAGAAGAAGCCAACCGCCTCAGACCGGCCTTCGTCGCTGTTAAGGGGAAATTTCTAGACCGCCTCGCTCGGTGTGAGAGGGTTAAAGGGCTACGGCAATAATGGGAATACACAAGAGGGCGATAATGGGGAAACTCCAGTGGCCGATACTAGGAACAACCTAACCCTCAAACTTGGCAGCAACCCGTTTTGGAATCGGATAGCAAACCAAAAAACAAACTACATCAAAATGTAGCCAATTCTAGTCACTATCACTGCCTCAAATGGCATAACATTATGACTTCTACTTTACTGATTATACTAAATGCCATGGAACACGGTTATTAATTCTCATAACACGAAAATCAGAAAAAATTCCCCGATGAAAGAAAAAGCAGCATAGGTTGAAATGGTTTCCTGAAACAACTACTGAAGGAGGAAAGCTTTGTAAGTTCCGGTAATGGCCAACATATACCACTAAAAATCAAGATACTAAGATTTCGCCTACCAACAAAAAATCTTGGTAGGCGATATTAGGAACGTAGACGATATTTGGGCCCCTTATCAGGGGTGGCGCCAGCGGGGGGACTGGGGCGTTCAGGGCCCACCCGTCAGGGAAAATTTTTGTATCCTGTTCACGCAACGGGGTATTCAACTAGTAGATATATAAAGATCTGATGAAAAATTTGAGACCAATTTCATTACACTCCCACTCCCGTACAGCAAGTCAAGACACTAGCGCCACTCCTGTCCCTTATCTATACTTATAAAAGGCAATGTTTGTGTGCGTGTATGTGTGTGTGTTTGTCTGCGATGTCCAGACGAATCTATCGCACTTACAGCCATGAAATTTGGCACACAGGTAGTCGTAATGGTGACTCAATGCACCTCGAAGCCGAAATTTTAAATTTTAATCTAGAATTTTTTTTATTTAATGTTTTGTGTTGTTTTGGTTGATTTTTCGCACTAATTTCTCAATAGAATGGTTTCGAATAATTGCACGACAAAAATAGATAGACCATCGGAAAGAACACGCGATTTCCGTTCTAATGAAGTTAGTTTTGAATTTCTAACGTAATTTACTGAATTTTGAGAATTTTTTAAAAAATAGTCAGTTTTGCCATCTAAATGTTAGTTTTGTTTTTAAATTTGTTGCATCCGACTTTCTAATAACACTATTATTTTCAATTTCTTTCAGCTTATAACTAGAACAGTTCTGTCGGATTTAAAACAAAAACGGTTAAAATATCTTATCCCTTTTTTTCAAATTAATTTCTTTCTGGGCCGTTGAGAGTTATTTTTCTCGATCGAGTTCCTCACACGGCACTTCTTCGGAACGTTGATGCCAATTTTGATTGGCGGACGCGCAGGATACGTCATGACCTTCACCTGAATGAATAACTTCGATTATTATTTTCGGATTTGATTTATATTTTGCTTGCTGTATAATAATCATTTTCACGTTCCAATTTTGTAATATTGTTTTGGATTAACGTACTCTGTACTGTAGCGCGAAAAAAAAAAAAAAGCAGGAAAATCAAAAAATGTGTATCTTTTGTTTTGATTTTGTTTTCAAAACTTTTTAATATTGTGGGCGGTTTTTTTTTTCTCCTTTTGTTCAATACCTGATTCCACGGGCAACGCCGTGTGCGTACTACTAGTCTTATATATATTAAATCTTAAAAACATTTCGCTTGAATTAACTTAGCATGAACACTTCAAGCGGTCACGTAATCTTACTTTTTGCATAACATTTTAAACCAGCAAATCAAACTAAAACGCATTCTATGCTAATAGTTTATTATATATTTTGATGTCTCATCCTGACTGGGAGTTCTTTTTATTTGTATAATTAGATGGCATTCATATCCCAATCACCTTAATGTGAGAAGTGACACTGATGTACCACAATAGCATTCAAGTGTGTCATTTTAATAGGGAACGTTCTTGACACAGATATCTTAATTGGTGGCTAATTGAAAAGTAAAATAATACATAGAATAGTTTGTCATGGCGGAGGCGTATCTTAGACCAAGACTTTCAACTATTTCCAAAGCACAACGAAAGCATACCAGATCCAACTTTTACACAGCACGTGACTGTAGTCTTCACAGTCGGGAATACAGTATAATAAATATATAAATTCCGATACACAGAAGTACATATTGTAAATTTTTCATCATTTTTTAATTAAAAACAACTATGCATTGTTAATTTTTTTAGGGTTACAGAAAATTTTAAAAATTAAACTATCGAAGGAATTCATTTAAGAAATACACAAATGTGTATCTAATTTACAAATTGGGGCCGTGGTGGCCTAATGTACGGGCTCGGCTTCGGGGCCAGAGGGTTGCAGGTTCGAAACCCGATTCCACAGAAGATCAGCCTTGTATGTGGACCAGCTGCACGTTAAATTATACGTAAGGGGCTAAACCACAACCACCGATGGTTGTGGCCAGGGTTGCTATATCAAAATTAGGGATGGCGATTATTGCGAAAATAACCCGTTTTCGGTTTTTCAGGTTTTTTTTCACCTCCGGTTTAACCTGGCGGTTTTAACTGCTCAAAACATCCGGTTTTCTGAGTTTTTTTTTAATAAAAAAACACACGACGTTTGTAGACAAGATTTCTTGCAGGAAATCAATCCATTGGCCAATATTTATCCGTTCATAAGACACTGTCAGTGATCCACCAACCAACAGACGCCTCGAGGAAGCCGTTGTCGTTCATTGGTCTAAGCTGATGAAGTTCAAAGCTTCAGAACTTGGTAAATTTTAGTCTAATCGAACCTAAAATCGAGCCAATCTTCCGATCCGGTTTTTTACCCGGCTTTTCGGTTTAAAAAAATAACCGGGACAAAAAAGTAACCGAAAAAAACCAGTTAACCGAAACAAACAAAAAAACGGTAGGTTTTTCTCATCCCTAATAAAAATAGGAAAATAAGGACAAACCGTCTTTAAAATAAGACCAAAAAAGGCAAAATTTGAAATTTCATTAAAACGCACATTTCCCCCTTATTTTGTTATAAGAAAATGACTATCCTTCAGGAAAAGGAACCCCACTAGATTGACATATGTATAATATTGTTCTATTAAAATAAAATTTAAGTTATTATTTTTTAAACATCTACATGCGTAACTTGCAAAAGGAAAAAAAAAAGAAAAAAGCATTCTGTTCTTGTTGGTGTAGAATAAAATGTTCAGGCGAAATATATCGAATCTTGTTAACAACAACGCCCTCTATTATTATTCAATGTTCTAAAGTTTATTAGAAAAATAGTAAAATTATATACAGTAAAGTCTCCCTACAGCGAATTTCTCCCTATAACGAAATTTTTAATAGGAATGTTAAATAACTTTCAAAATATTCTCCATATAACGAAGTGGTTGCCTCCCTATAACGAATTTTTTCAGACCTTTATCTTTTCGATTTTTGAAATTTTGGAAGAAAGTTGCTAATTTCTGTGCAAACAAATCGCTCACACGTGCCTGTTTCTGGAACCACTCGCATTGTTCATTCCAGCGATAACACATAACAATAGAATGCTATGTAAAGGGTAATGCAGTTGTGGGGGACCTGGGTTTCTACAGAGGGAGCAACACTTCTACGGGTCAAGATTCCAAGAATCGGGGTGGAAACAGCAAATGGATGTGACAATACGCATTTTATGTTTATCCGTACTAGTACATATTATTCTCTAAATTAGTCAATTGTCTTCACTTTTGAGCATTTTATTTATACAATAAAAATCAGTATAATTTTAACAAATTTATAATAAATATTACTTCATTTTTAATTGAAAGTCATAATTAAATATTTTTGAGCTTATCGCACATACTAAAAGGTTTGTAACATTTACTTAAATAACTGCAAAAATTTCTGATCTCCGTATAATGAAATTTTCTCTATAGCGAATTTTTCAACTGGAACCAAGCGATTTCGTTATAGGGCGATTACACTGTATTAAGAATCGTTCTAAAAGTCATAAGGAAAAGTAAAGCCAAAAAATGAATTTTAGGCCAAATGAAAATTCCTACCGCCAAGGGCTTTTTAAAAATGCCAAATTTCCAGTATGGCAGCCCTGGTTGTAGCTAAACGTACTCCTGCTAGTGTGTTGCGGCAGTTTGGAGAGGGGTTGCCAGCTCAAATGTCATCCTCGTCATCTGACCGCGGTTCAAAATTACGAGGTCCGTCCCAAAATAGCCCCTGTGTTGCTTCAAAACGGGACGTTAATATAACTAACGTAATTAGCAAATTTGCGTACAATGTATTAAACGATGTATATTCGTGTACAAAGAACGAAACAAAATTTTTATTTATTTTAGGACATATTTTTCATCCAGCTTTCAAAAGTTAAGCTTCATTTTCACTTAAAGATTTCCGTTTAAGTGCTATTTTCATTATAAGAAATCTAAAGCTTCTAACGCCAAATCTAATTTTCGGAAATTAATTCAAAATGAAAGCTCCGCACCAACTTAGATTAAGAATTCGTCGAACAGAGGCTAAGAATAACTTACGGCTCATCGGCAACTGTTTAATCCGGTTTCGTAAAAGACTTGCGGTCTTCCATGAATTTCTATTGTCGTAAGAATCGGTGAAGCAGTTTATTATTATCTTAATTATATTGATTCAGATTGTGGTAGATATTGAACTCATGTTCTATTAGTGACCTTAGACCTGTCTACATAAATGTTCCTAATGGAGTCAAATAAATGACCATTTCATGGAACCTCTAATTCCATATTGTCGGCACTATCTTCACTTTCTTATTCCTCTTGCAAAATATGCATTTGATTTCAACATTAAAATGACGCGGCACATTTTATGGCCAGCCGCATGTTAGCTGGATTAAAGCATGCTGAGAAAAGAATGAAAACATAGCAGCCATAACCATTCAGCTTAATAGATATATTTCTTAATGTCAGCAAAGCAATATCTCGGAGAGCTTGGTTTACAGATTTTACAAAAATCTAGGTGAAATAAAATAGGACTGCAAAATGTATTAGGATCCTATCTCAGATTACAACAATGAAAGAGAAATATGAAATTAAATATTTGTTTAAACAATGAAAACGGGTTTTGTTGATTTGCAACAAGGAAAACTGTTGTTGTAAATTATACCAAAAAATATTTTTTTTTTAAATTAAAATTATTAAAATTCGAGAAAACATTGTACGGAAATTTAATTGATAATTTGAACGGAAATTTGATTGAGGTAATTTTTTGCACTTTCAGATGGTGCAAAAATGATTTTTGTGCTGTAATATTTTTGGAAGTTATTAAGGAAAAAAGACGAAATTTTGCCCAATTTTAATTAATTAAAATTTCAAAAAAATGGCACCTAGGTGCACATTCCCACCCCTCAAAGTATGTTTGTGCCAAATCTCGTAGCTCTACGTCTAGCGGTCTGCTCTGTAGAGAACCAACACACAAACACACTCCTTTATTATTAGTAGAGATATTGCTTCTTGTTCAGGGAATTCCAGTGGCGTACCGAGGGTAAGTGGTGCCCAGGTCATAATATGATTTTTTTCGCACCCCTCCATCATTCATCTGTGGTTTAGCTTGTGTAAACGACGCCCTGGCATGACGTCTTTTTAGTCCTCCCCCCCCCCCCTCCCGGGCGTAGTTCATTTTAAAAGGTGACATTAAACGCATTAACGTTTTGTCACCAAAACTCGTAAGTGCATTAATTGCAACGAAGAAGGGCACCTCGCCTCATGGCGAGGTTGCAAAAAATTTCCAAAGAAAATTGTTAAAAACTTTAGAACTATAAATCAAGATTTCTCCTTTGCTGATGCCGCCCGCGCTAACTCTAACGATAACTTAAAAACTGATCCCAACCCAAATTTAACTAACAGTGTTGAAACCCCGCAGGAAAAAATTGAATCCGTTAATGATATTTTATATATCCTTAGTGAATTCCAAAAAATATTCGGTAAAACAAATATCCGCGAATTAGCGTCTAAACTAAGGTCAACTAAGGATGTTCTCGATAAATTACATGTATTTGCACAATATCTAAAACCCTAAATGCACCCGTGTTTGGTTTCGCCAGCGTCATCTGCCTTCATCCATCTAGCTTGTTGCTTTTCTGATTTCCCGCTCCTTAATTTCCCTATTTTAAATTCTAAAATTTTTAAAGCACTTTTTATTCACAATATGATATATCTATAGCTACTAAAAGCCTGAAATCATCCAGGAAATGCAGATGGTGGCCCCTGCCTGTGGCCAATGAGCTGCAGACATCACCCTCCAACTTGACGTTTTGTCACCATGGTCAGTGCCATTGCGAATGTAAGTGTCGTCCGGAAAATAATGAATTTTTTTTATCCCCGTCGTCAATAGTGGCTTAGCCCTATATAAGGCCGTGGTAAGTATACTTCCCACCAATTTCATCAATTTTTAAATGCATTTTTAAAGTTTGGCGTAAGTTCTCGCCAAATTTTTCGATGGAACAAAAACCTGGATGTTCCAATTTCTTCTCTCAAACCATAACGAAGTGTCTGGACTTGATAATTAATTATTAATTAGCAGAATTAATTAACAAAAAATTAATGTTATCGAATACGCTAAATGAATTTCTTTCCTTAAATGTATCGCAATCACAAAGCCATTTTACTATAACACTATTAGAAAAAAAGGCCTTTTAAAAGCTTAACAAGCGTAAATGGCGCTATGGGTAGGGTATTTTTTTTGCGTTTCCTCATCATATTTTGCGTTAAAAGTGGCATATAAGCAGTAGGTTCTGACCCTATGGCGCTCCCTAAAACTGGCGTCCGGGGCATCTATACTGTTACAAAAGTCTTTCTGTGGGTGTATGGTGCAAACAGTCCAACACGCAGGATAATGGAGAATGAAGGTTTATTCACAAATATGCAGGAAAACACGTAGCACAGGTACAGGAAACAATAGTTCTTGCACAGATTAGCAACGTAAACAGACAACAATTCACAGGTAATAACAGTCCAGCACTTTGACATTTAACAACACAAACAGTCAGCAAATAACTAGTAACGACAATAACGGCACTTTCAATAGCGCTCAGCTCACCAGCTTCCTAGCTCGCACTGCAGACGAAACTCTAAAGTCGGTCCAGTGGAAAAACATACTCCCTCTGATCCAAACGCGGTCCTTATATACTCTCTCCGACAGGCCGTGACGTCACATGGAGTTTTCTCGTATATTCAAGCGTATTCCCTTTCCTAATAGAGATATCGAGAAAAGGGTCGCATTTTCAGGACTCATCTATTTGTCGTCAAGGTCAAGGGTCACGGAATGGCCGATGCCCGTCACTCCATACTTATCCCTGTAAAACTCCCTCACCAACTATAAGACTAGCGAGGCAGGAAATAGACATTACATCTTTGCAACAATATCTAGGGTGGCCTAACGTCCCGGATATACGGAACTCTCACAGTATTTCACTACTCAATCCCGTATTACTATTCGTCCCGTTTGCTCCCTAAACTCTGCATGAGAAAAATAATACCAACCAAAAGTACGAAGCAACTCTCAATTTGAGTACGGAAGAGAAATGGCTGAAGCGTTTTGCAGATACAAAGTATATTGACGAGAAGTCATGTCTAATAAAGCTATGAGAAGATTTTTTGCCATTTCAGCCCGCAATGCAAATGTGGAGAAACTATTTTCTCTAATGTCCATTCGATGGTCGGACGAAAGAAACAGGTTGTCAGAGGAGACAATTGAAGCAATTTTGATTTGTCATTATAACTTTAAAATGACTTGCGCCCACTTTTATAACTATGTGAAACCAGAAAAATGATATAATTAAGAAAGTAAAATCAACTTTAAAATATGACTGGGCTAAAAAGGATTTGCCTCGCATTTTTTATTATTCTACGTGTTCACTTTATTGGATTACTTAAACTTTTTCACGCTTTATTTATTTAGCACTTAAACGTCCCGTATTAATGGTTGGCAATTATGGCAACTCTATCTATACCCCCTTGTCCCCAGGTCGCAACGCCACTGGGAAATTCATGGGCACTTTCCATCAACAACATGTACACACACTACAACATGTACACACAAAGTTTTTATGCTGAAATTTTTGTTCAATACATAGAAATTTCATTCGATATACAGAAACTATTTTTCTAAAGGGAAGCCAATATTTTTAGAAGAAGTTCGATGCAAACAGATTTTCAATATATGTGGAATCAACTGTATTTTTATAAAACAAACATATAGAAGAATAACAAAAGTTCGGACTGTCGGAACGTTCTGCATTGGTTTAGCCATAAACAAATTAATTTCAAAACGATTCAACTGTCTTAAAATACGAAACTTAAAAGTTTTAAAAATTAATAAATTATAAAATAATTTTGTTGCCATGAAAAGTAATACGCTTATTATAAATTCTAATCACAAGCAATATAATTTATTATTTTTATTATTTAAAGTAAATTCTGGATCATTTAACATGAAGAAAAAATTTTAAAATTTTTTTTAAAAAAACGAATAATAATTACATATTTATTATTTAAACAAGTAAAAAGTATACCAAGTAAAGTTTATCTGTCATTAATAAATGTGTCTAGTATAATTATCCTTGATTAAGAAGTTTTTTTTTTTTCCAGATATAAAAATAACTTCTTAATCAAGGATTCCTCTCAATTGATTTTGCCTTTTATGCTCGCTTTTATATACGTTATTTGATAACTACACAGAGAGGTTTATTTTATTTGTTTATATAAAAACCAAATACGCTTTTGAAATGCTGAAATCGAAAGGAATTTCGTCTCTCAAATTGGAGATAAGATATGAATATTTCATAATTGTACGAAATTTTGAGAGAGTGAAAGAATTTCGCATAGATATTCGCTGGTTTCCTGCAGGTTAAAATAACCTTTTGGGTCTACCATAAATGTTTATTAATAAAATTTTGACTATTAAGTCTAATAGTTAAAATCGCCTAAAACAAACAACAAAAACTTGTATATTTTCACTTAACAAGCAACATCACCGATCTCAGTTTTCCAACAGTTACAACAAGAAGAAGAAACTGAATTTATCGTAACCAATAACGAATATTTCTGATTTCCGAATATTTCTTATAAATTCGACTCTCAAATAACTTCGTTCAACCTAAAAGAAATCTCTGAAGATTCAATCGCAAATTGATAATTTAGAGGAAATATATACAGTAAAGCACCGTTTTTACGTCTTTCAAGAGACTGATGTGAAAAGACGTATAATCGAAATTTTACCACAAAACTTTAATTATTACAAATTTAATGCTACTAATGCAAATTCACATAAAAGTAATAATTTTGAAGTTTTTCTAAGATAGTACTATTATAATACTATATAGTATAGAAAACAATAATTAAGTTTTAAAATTAATTTTTCATAAAAGTGAAAAAAAATCACAATTTTATTTTATATGTCTCTTTTACTAATTACGGATACCTTATATCTCTTGTATCAAAATCATTCAAAGAAAGCAAAAACTTAAGAAATACTCTGAGATAATCGACTTACACAAACAAAGAATCCGTTCTAGTCTATTTTATCAAGGGCTAAGGACTATATTCGAAATGGATTCAAAATATTTGGGAAATTTTTCTGTAAGAAGCTTCATTACGCCAAATATAGCTTCTCTTAGACCGAAATTATCTTTATATCTCCTGTACTAATTCTTATTTTATGCCATTTATTGCATGCAGGTAGGTGTTTAATTTAAAAAAAATTTAATCGTTGTCTGACGTGCTGATTGTCTGTGAGTATTAAATACAGCAATGTGTATCGAATTAAGCTTATTGAAATTTTTTTCGACTTACGTTTTGAGAAACAAAATAAGTTCGAAGTTTTTCAATACAGTCCATTGCGTCTTTAAAAAAATATGGAATAACTTCTTCACTTTCTTCTTCATCATCGCTTAAAGTAGCCCCAGACAATTTATCTTCTATTAATTCATCAGTTATGAAAAATTCCGAAGTCATGGTATCGGCATCACAGTTCACATACTAGAAAGGGAGAACGATTTTCACATTTTGGAAAGGGGGGAAAACGCCGTTTAACCGAAGCTTTGCGTCGTGTAAACGAAATTCCTTATCATTACAATGGATAGGAATGAATCGGGACCATAATAAAACGACGTATAAATGTAGAAGACATATAAATGAGAAACGTATAAACGGTGCTTTACTGTAATTGTATTTTAAGATGTCTCAATTAAATCAGCTTAAAAAGTATACCTGTAGTACATAGAATTATTATTCGAATACTTTTCACTATAAATTTGATACTTTACACTTGCTACATGAAACTATAATTCGAAAATCTCTCTCTTTTGACTCGAGTTCGAAAAAAAAGTACTATTTTTTACGACTTAAACTTTTTTAAATAATTTTAATTTAAATAAATTCGCTCACAGCGTCATTAATTCTATTAGAGCGACGTATAAATGTTAAAGACGTATAAATGAGAAACGAATAAATGGTGCTTTACTGTAATTGGATTTTAAAAAGTCTGAATTAAAACAGCTTAAAAAGTATACCAGTAGTACATAGAATTATTATTCGAATACTTTTCACTATAAATTTGGTACTTTACACTTGCTACATAAAACTATAATTCGAAAATCGACAGGTTAAGACTCGGTTTCTAAAAAAAGTACTATTTTTTACGACTTAAACTTTTTTAAATAACTTTAATTTAAATAAATTCACTCACAGCTTCATTAATTATATCAGAAAATCATGTGAGGATCATCATAGGATAAAAATAGTAATTCAGTTTGAAAGATACAAAAAGAGGTTATAGACGCAAGGATGCACGCAAAGTGGAAAGTATCCGTTTTAGAGTGGAAAGTAATTAAAACAAGCGATAATATTTTTTTTCCATATTGAATAAATTTAATTAAAGGATAAACATTTCTTTTTCCATGCGATATATTTGTTATGAGTGCAAATTATTCTTATCAAAGTGAATGTGATCAAAACTTAAGACAAAATAATTGCATTCATGCCAGCATTGGAAAGGTGGCTGCCCGTAGCAGAAGGTCTATGAGGGTGGTAGACGCGCGCACACACCATAGACTTATGATAGATTTATAATCCTTAGTCTATGACACACACGGAAACAGACCTTGAGTCGAAATTTTGAATTCACGATAATTTATATATTTCTTCATTTTTTAAGTAAACAAAAATTTCTATTTCTAAGAAAATATCTTTTATGAATAAGCAACGCACGCAAGAAATATATATTACTTGAGGAATTAGAAATAATTATATGATAATTTCAAAAACATGAAATGTAGGGAGAAAAAGTCTGGATCGTCATGTCATCAAGGCATACAACTAAAACGACTGCACGCATAGGGGGGGAAACTCGTTTCCGTAGAAATTTTAATCTTATCCGTAGTTTGCCGAAATTTTCCATAAAATCCGTAGCAGTTGGCATGTATGCAATTGCCACCCATAATTTAACTACAACAGAAATGAATAAGAAAAACTAATAGATAATAATGATAAACTAATTAAAAGGGAAAGCGCAACATCTCGCATTCCGCATCAACGTAAGATTTTACAACACTTTACTTTCAAAAAAGGATTTAAAAACAAAGAAAACTCACGAGTCCCTTCTGAGTGGCCATCGGCAGTTCCTCCGATTCGCGGCTTCCGTTCGGTGGCAGAGGGGATTTTTCCCTCCCGGGGGGAGCGAGGAGATTAATAGGTTTTGAGCTGACGGTGGAAATGTCGCGTGGGGCAATACTACTTTCATGCTAACACCACGACTCCATTTAAATAGCGACAGCGCATGCGCACCGATGAGCGGTGGGGGGTGATGGGGGAAAAACGCGGGAAAATGATTCG
>BGPR01039803.1:0-14173 GCA_013235015.1 Araneus ventricosus
CCAATTCTTCAAAATAAAGGCATTTTGAATGACTCAAAAGAATGGAGGCAGGTTAGACAAGTTCTTTTTTGTCGCTTAACACAACTATCTCAATTTTTTGAAATAACGGATATCGAGATGTGATGTGTTCACAGACACACACACAGACATACAGACAGACATAATTCCAAAATTGTGTTTTTCGGACTCAGGGAAGTCTAAAACGTGAAGATTCGTCAAAATCTCGAGTTCGAATTTTTTGACGATTACAATACTTTTTCTTCGTATACGAGAAAGTAAAAATGTCCGGCGTACGCCGCTTTGAGTCTTAGCTTGTCGCGAACTGGGACGAGATATTACGCTTTGTTAACGTAAGTAGAGCGCCTATGCCGCTTTGTCCACAAACATGTTAAAACAGATGTTATGCGAGAATGAGAATCCAATCATAATTTCATAACATAATCACCAAATGTATTTAGGCTTATCTGAACTCAGGACCAACTTGTTTAAACCGGCTTGTTAGAAATTACATCCTTACCCATTGAGCCTGTCTTTGGCAGCTATTTTCACTTCACTGTCTGAAGATAATCTTGTTCCAGATAACTGTCCTTTAATTTCGGAAAAAGGAAATAATCATTAGGCCATCGTGAAGCCATCCGACGCAAACGCGCTGGCATGTTGAGTGGTGGTGTCATCCTGCTGCTTGACAATACCCATACTGCTCGCAAAACTAAGGAATTGCTGCAAAAGTTCAAATGGGAAGTCTGGAGTCACCCTCCATACAATCTAGATTTTTCACCCAATCTGGGTTCCAAACACTTATCTGGAACAAGATTCTCTTCAAAAGGTGATGTGAAAACAGCTGCAGAGAACTGGCTCAATGGACAGGACGTGACTGTTCTCGTTCTGCAAACTGGCACATATTACAATGAGTCTCAAAGCAATTTTTATCCCGGTAATAATCTTAATTTGTGAGTGGAACATATATCTAAATGGACAGATATAGGTGGGACATATATCTATCCACATATCCATATATATATGTCCATAAATCTAGTGGGACATTTAGTACTCTAAAGATTAACAAGCAAGCAACACTTCCTTATATCAATTTCTTAAAATTTCAAAGAGGAGGAAATTTCTTAATTTCAAAGAGGAGAAAATTTTTTAAAAGTTCAAAGAGGAGGAAATTTCTTAATAGTTCAAGGAGGAGGAAAATACTTAATTTTTCGCAAGCAATAACCAACATTTCTGAATATATTTCACATCTGGGAGGAATATTCGGCCACCTGTTTATATCAGATGTTAAAAAAAATTCAGAAATATTCTTTATTTTTTTCGGAAAATTGGGTGTTTTCTTCCTCTTTGAAATTTCAAAAATATGATATAGGTGGTATTGCTATTTAAGCGACAAAATATCAAAAATTACAAAAAGAACATATGAAAAATGTTCCAAAGAAACATAGAGCAGAGCTTACAATAAATGCGGAAGAAACTCCTGAAACAAGATGCGCGAATTCTGCTGTTTCCGTACTCTAGTTCAAAAATTCGTCTCTGCTTTCAGACGCTCCTTCCTCGTTTCCCTTACTGTTTTTCTCCTTTTGTTTTTTTTTATCCGTTTTATGCCACGTAGCAAATCAAATAGATGACATTCGAGGAGAAAACAGTTTAATTTAATTAAAATTGGAATCTCATAAACTTCATTTACCGATTAGAGAGCTTTATGATTAATGAAAAAAATTGTTTTCTTATTGTTCGATTTCAAAATAGATTGATCACTCATTTTCCACGCAGGTGGTGCATTTATATCTAATATTATGGGGAAGAAACTTCTCGAGATGATGTTTTGGGAACTAGTTGAAAATATTACAAATTTCTACTTTTTTATTTCGCTTAAGTCATCATCAATAACGACGAAATTTCTTTTTAGATTTTCATGATTGCCTTGTCATGGAGATACATTGTGATGAAAATGTAATACTCGATGTATAAAATCATTAAAACAGTTTAGTCAAATAAACTGAATAGTTATTGGGTGACAAACCACACACTGCTTATGTCCATAGAATTCTCCTCCCCCACTTCTTTATATATGACCTATAAAATGTGATAAATGTACGACTGTCTTGCCTTCGTGATTCTTCCTAAGACTGGACCCTTTTGCATCCAAAACCCCTTTTCTCCCTATTGCTTAGTCACTACACTTAGTGAGTTAACCCATTAAACGCCAAACAACGAATTTTTTACTACAGGAATAAAATTAATTGTTGATTGGAACCTATATAACATTAATTTATAGTAAAATGGGGAAAGATGGTCTTAGCTTTTGAAAGATCGAGTATTACGTTCACGCAACGTCAGCGGAATAAGAGTACGGATTTGCGAGTTGTGAAGTGAGTTGAATTGGATATATAAGGAAATATCTTAGAGTTGAAAGCTGGAAAACTATTTTAGCTTTAAAGTGTTTCGTAAAACTATAGATAACTAATGTCTGGATTGGTTTCATTCCATAAAAAAATCCCTGTTTTTGCCTCTTCTGTTCTGTTTTTTCAAATATAGATGGCGCCTTTCTTCAATAGTTCCTCCTTCTAAAAGAAAATTAGCGATGGTTTGTGATTACTTGACGATTTTTTTCTGAACTATGGGCGTAGATAATATTTTATTTATGAAGGCTTATTTTAATATAGCCAGATGGTTGATAATTTTAATCAATCTTATTAGAGTTTTGATGATTGTGTTTTTCCTCTTTCTTTTGAAAATTTTCTTTTTTATGTACCGATCTCCTTTGTCCTTTGTTTGGAAAATTTCGGGCAAAGAGAAGCTATGTTTGGCGTAATGCTAACTTCTTACAGAAAAATCTCCCAATTATTATTATTTGTATCCATTTTGAATAAAGTTCTTAGCCCTTAAAAAATGGACTAGAATGGATTCCTTGTTTGTTTTTGGTTTTATTCGATTACCTTATTTTTTGGCTATCTTTGTATGACCTTGATTTCCATAAATAACTTAACAGGTAATTTCTTATCAAATTTTAAGATATTTTTCTCTTAAAAATAATTTGCAGTAAATGGCTACTAGCACGAAAAAGTTTCACTACAAACATGAAATACATTTTATTACAAACTCTGCATCGATAAACAGTCAAACTATGTTTGTAATGCAGTCCACTGTTGGCTTGGAAGTTTATAAAAAAGGCCCAACTTCTCCATATAATGGGTTTTGAATACTGAACATACTAGGTCTTCCTGTTGCTGATCTATAGCTGCATAAATCTCCACTTCCCTTTCAAAGGGAGTTTGAAAAAGAAATAATGCAAATTCCCGTATAAAATCCAAGAAGGATTTCTTTTACTTTCAGTAATAGAACAATCTTAATACCTCTGACGCATTTCAAGGTTACACCAACTTTGTTAGTAAATAATGGAATTTCTATATTTTTCCACGGTTACCAATCCTGTGATCGGCTGCTAAATTGTCGCATAAATCAACTCCTCCCACTTTTGTGTTACACTGCTCAATAGGACGAGATTGCGAGACAAAAACCTTTTTCAACAATGTTCTTGAATAATGGACATGCAGCAACGTAAAGCATTATTCTGATTATTCAAAATATTATCATTTCTTCCTCTTCGCCACCAACTTTTGCATTTTCTGGAGAAATAACAACATGAATGACACCAGTCGACATGAAACAATCAAAGCATCTTGCCGCAACTTCGAAATTAACAACTTGAACGGTACTTCCGTCTTTCCACGTAGACCCCCTTGAAACCCAATGCTGTGCCACTACCCTTAGTGACCCTTCCAACACGAATCTGTCACCAGGCAGCACGGCACAATCAAAGCATCTTGCCACATAAATAAAATTAACATCTTGAATGGCATTTCCTATATTCCCTTATAATTATATTATAATTGTATTTCCTATATTCATTATTATATAATGGTTATAAGGGTTCTTTTATGGTTATATTATAATAATCTTTAATGGTTATATTATATTATTATATAATGGTTAATGGTTCATATTATATAATGGTCCTATATCATTATTATATAATGGTATTTCCTATATTCCCTTGCTCCTCATAGCTACGAAATTGTACTTAGTGACCCTCCCAATATGAATTTGTCACCAGGCAGCACGGCACATTCAAAACATCTAGCCACAAGTTTTAAGTTAGCATCTTGATCGGTATTTCCTTTACTCCACGTGGACCCCCTCGCTAGCCATCGCTTCGCCACTGCACTCAGTGACCCTCCCAACATAAATCTGTCACCAAGCAGCACGGCACAATCAGAGCATCTTGCCACAAATATAAAATTAACATCTTGAATGGGATTTCCACATAGACCACCTCTAAGTACCTCTACCGCAAAGAAGAAAGAAAAGAAATCTAGCAATACCCTGTTGTCAAAAGGGTGTTGCATCAGATTGCCGTAGGTACAAAATACAAATGCCAGAGCAAGCTGATTTTCTACGCAATCACCTAAAATAATGAAGTGGTATATACGGAAATGAGAAACATTTTTACAACATGTCATGAAATAAAATTGCTGCCGAACTTGAAATCTCCATTTCGGGAAAGCTACACTGTAATCGAAGTCTTTTGAGGATTATACACTGCGATAGCTAAGAAATCCAAAATCACCAGTGTGTCCATTATTTACAACGTCTGCTGTTTTGATTATTTGATCGTAACCGAAGTATCTCAGTGGTTTGGTACGTGGATCCCTTCTCACCTGGAAAGTAAAAATGTCCATTTTAGACTGCATGAGCCTGTGGCAGCCAGGAATTATTAATGGCCAAATGCCGGCATCTGTATTAAGGAAGAAAGGATAAAAAAATTCTATTTAATAATTTTTTACTACTAGAGTGAATTCAAAAAGTAAGGTAACAAGAGCTCTGACGGGTGCAGAAATATCCCTTGCGAATTAAATTCCCTGTCTATACAGCTGAGACGATCACAGAATTGGCGCAATCAGATTATCGTGACCGAAGAAACTCAGTTTTTTTATATGTGGATCCCTTTTCACTTTGTAGGTTTCAATGCTAATTATTGATTGCAACTGCCCATTGCAGGGAGGAAATAACGACCGCCAAATGGCAGCATCTTTGAAGGGAGAAAGGAAAAATTATTAAAATTTACTTTTAGAGTGAATTCAAAAAGTAAACAAAGGATCAATTCAAGAGATCTGAAGGGTGTAGAAATTCTCCCGGAGAATTAAATTCCCTGCAAGGCCGGAAAGGCTGTGTCCTAGGCCAAAGCATATTCTGTGCTCCCTATCAAAAATGGAATGACATTTAAAAATTGAAAAAAAATTAAAATGCATGCATTTTTAGTTCTGACATCGAGTTTGCCTAAATATGTTCGATTAATAAACAATATCCTAGCATTATTTTTATATGAAATTCAATGGACCAGAGAAAAAATTTGAATTCCTGACGAATTTTGAGTTGAAAACGTTCCAAAAGCCACGTGCTATTGTAAACAGAATCCTTTGTATTTCTAATAATTGAAAAAAACATGGGTAATTTTTATAAGAATCTGGGGAAAACAGGCTAGCGGGGATGTTTTCTGTCATTAAAAACATTTCTAAACATTCTTCCAAGACTGGTGTCTTTGTTTTATAAATGTATTTGGCTTGTATTGAACTGGTAAATGGCTGCAAACGCGCCTTTCCGTAAAATGAGTGTTTAGAGTTTTAGTTATTTAGTTTTTCACCAAAATAGAATCTATTAATTTTTTAATTTAGTCTTTAACTTATGCAAAAGTCAAATAAGTATATTTTCATGACGCATGGCCTTTCGTGCGCTTTTAAAGGGGGCACTGTGGATAGTTCTGTGAAGGGATATGCACGGATTAAAAAGTTGCTTGCCCAATTGTTTGTTTCAAAAAATATAAAATATAGAGGTTATGTGGTAATATAAGAAGCAAAACCTGCCCTTTTTCCTCCACAGAACGAATCTAACATGAGAACGATAAATTGGATATTTTCTGTAAAAATAAAAAATATCATGCACATGATTCAATGTAAAGAATGGAAACTAAACTTCACGATAAATGAAGTGTAAAGATCTCAACCTGCATTTTTGTCTTCACCCCTATTTTTGTGAAATCAACTCCGCCTGGTGCATGCACAGAAGCGCGGAAGGTTTCGGAATCCGAGAATAACCAGTAAAGTACTTCTTTCTTTAGGTGATTCTTAAAATTCGTTTTTATCAAAAATAACGAATTAGAGCTTGTTTAAATACATATTTTGTACTTCCAAACATGAAACCCCTTTAGAGCGGCCACCCCTTTTAGCGGCCGGCTTTAGGTGATTCTTAAAATTCGTTTTTATCAAAAATAACGAATTAGAGCTTGTTTAAATACATATTTTGTACTTCCAAACATTAAACCCCTTTAGAGCGACAACTCCTTTTAGCGGCCAATTCTCCTTGGAACGGAGGGTCACCGTTGTAGTCTACGAACACACGGGTTGGCTACGGCGAATTCGGCTGACAGCTGAAAACGTGTCGGTGGTCTTCACACGGGGCGTTTGGCGAATCGTCACTGTATGGTGGCGCTGCATATTCGACTTTCGTGGCCACATTCGTCGTTAATCTTTCTGAGTGAGTGATATACGTGGCTCAGAAATAGTGATTTATTTGAATGAAGGATTTATTTGAAGAGCTCCCATCGAAGGAAGAATTCATTGCATATAATGAATAAAGATTTCACAACTTAGGGTGCGAACAGACGGGTCGGTTTCGGCGAAAGCTGTGGCCGTGAGGCGACACATGACCCCGTGGTCTTTAATGGCCCTGTTCACACTGGCCCGGCAAAATTGTGTAACCAGATCTCGTCGCGCGCTTATCACCATTTCCCAATGAAGCAGCTCCGGTTTCGCCGGCAAATCGTCGCATGGTCACATAGTAACGAGTAACAGTGTTCACACGTGTTTTTCTACGAAAGCGTTTTCGCTCTACCCAGATGGCAGCTCCAAGCACCGATTCTGTTCTTTAAAGTTAAATAAAAACTTATAAGATTTTAGATGATTTAAAACATTTTTTTTTCTTTTTCTATTAATTATATTTTGTTATGCTGATATTATGATTTTTTACAAATAATTAAAGCGAATGTGTCTGTATTTGTATAGGATGAAAATGTAATATCAAGTTAATTTTTTTTCACCTTTTCGAGATAACTTTCGAAAATATTATTGAATTGTAATTTTAATGAAATATTTTATTTAGAAGGATAATTATAATACATTTTATTTGATATTAAAAGCTTAATTAAACTGTTTTATTATAAAGACATATTCATATTTTGTTTTCTTATAAATATCTTTAACAGGTATATTGTGAATAAATGCTTTTGCTAAAATTTGTATCTACGATAATATGAGGGACGGGGTTTTTTCCAAGGAAATAGTCTTTTCATCGGCACTCGTTTTATATTCAGGTTTTCACTGATACATTAATTAAACAGGTTGCTGATTCATTAAATGCATCAAGTTTCCATCAACATTTAATTTTTTTACTTTCTCGTATAGGAAATATACAAAGAGAAAATATTGTAATCGTCAAAAAATTTGAACTCGAGATTTAGACGAATCTCCACGTTTTACACCCCCTTGAGTTCGAAAAACACAATATTGGAATTGTGTCTGTCTACGTATCTGTCTGTGTGAACACGATAACTCGAAAACTATTAGAGCTACGGGGATGAAATTTGGTATGTGATCTTGACACATAATTTGTAAGTTGTTGTCAAATTTTGGACAAAATACGTCAACGGGAAGTCTGTCCGCGTTTATGTGAACACTATAACTCAAAAACTTGAATAGCTAGATGGATTAAATTTTGTACACAGTTTATCATCAGGAATGTAGGTCCGAAACAAATTTTTGATATTAAGGAAGTTGCTAAATTTTAATTTGCTTTTTCCTAATTTAAAGTCCATTTCATAAAAAAGTTAATTACGCCGTTCTGAAAATAAATAAACAAGCTATAAAAAATTCAGTTACTTGTTTTCCGTTAAAATTATTTCTCCACCACAGTGCAGTAAACAACGTCCAGATGGTCCAAATTCGGTGACTCCATCCTAATCATTTCAATGATGTGAATTTCAAAGTTGTGCAATTTTTTCCTTAATTTTAACAAATTTCAGAATATATTTATATTTATATACTTTGCAAAAAAAGCAGATAATATATATTTTTTAATGAACCGTTTGAAAATTATTAATGTTTTAGGTCAGTTGAACAATATTTAGCTTATAACTTTTAGGTATAACCTTTTCAGTACTTTATGTTCAAATTTTATTATTTTTTAAATTTACTTGAAAAATTTGACTTCAGAATCATAAATAAAAATATATTGAAAAATAATTTTTCTCTTCGTAGCCTTTGTAAAATATGAAATTACTTACATTTTAAAGCAATTTTTTTCCCTACAAAATAACACATGCAATGATCATTATGAATTGCTATATTGTTTAAAAATAACTCAAAATGGAATTTTTATCAAAATAAAATTATTTGAAATTCAATTACTTACCTACTATTTATCAGGATAAGCAGAATATCCATAGGGTATTCTTTAATTTGTGAGAACATTAACAGAAATTTTAATTTGTGAGAATTTTAACGGAAAACAAATAACTGAATTTTTTATATCTTGTTTATTTATTTTCAGAACAGCGTAATTAACTTTTTTTATGAAATGGACTTTAAATTAGGAAAAAGCAAATTAAAATTTAGCAACTTCCTTACTATCAAAAATTTGATTCGGACCTACATTCCTGATGATAAACTGTGTACCAAATTTAATCCATCTAGCTATTCAAGTTTTTGAGTTATAGTGTTCACATGAACGCGGACAGACAGACTTCCCGTAGACGGATTTTGTACAAAATTTGATAAAAACCTACAAATTATGTGTCAAGATCACATACCAAATTTCATCCCCGTGGCTCTAATAATTTTCGAGTTCTCCGTTCACACAGACAGATAGACAAACATAATTCCAAAATTGTGTTTTTCTAAAGGTTCTAAAACGTGGAGATTCATCAAAATCTCGAGTTCGAATTTTTTGACGATTGCAATATTTTCTCTTTGTATATTTCCTATACGAGAAAGTAAAAAAATTAAATGTAGAAGGAAACTTGATGCATTTAATGAATCAGCGACCAGTTTAATTAATGTATCAGTGAAAACCTGAATATAAAACGAGTGCCGATGAAAAGACTATTTCCTTGGAAAAAACCCCGTCCCTCATATTATCGTAGATACAAATTTTAGCAAAAGCATTTCTTCACAATACGCCTGTTAAAGATATTTATAAGAAAATAAAATATGAATATGCCTTTATAATAAAACAGTTTAATTAAGCTTTTATTATCAACTAAAATGTATTATAATTATCCTTCTAAATAAAATATTACGTTAAAATTACAATTCAATAATATTTTCGAAAGTTATCTCGAAAAGGTGAAAAAAATTAACTTGATATTACATTTTCATCCTGTACAAATACAGACACATTCGCTTTAATTACTTGTAAAAATTCATAATATCATAATAACAAAATATAATTAATCGAAAAAGAAACAAAAAATGTTTTAAATCATCTAAAATCGTATAAGTTTGTATTTAGCTTTAAAGAACAGAATTGGTGCTTGGAGCTGCCGTCCGGTTAGAGCGAAAACGCTTTCGTACAAAAACACGTGTGAACACTGTCACTCGTTACTATGGGACCATGCGACGATTTGCCGGCGAAACCGGAGCTGCTTCATTGGGAAAGGGTGATAAGCGCGAGACAAAAACCCAAAGAATGTACACAGCGCCATTAAAGAACACGGGATCACATGTCGAGTCACGGCTGCAACTTTCGGCGGAAACGCTTCGTGTGTTCGCGAGAGGTTTCGCTGTATTATAATTTGAAAGGCTCTATTTTGAAAAAATATTTTTCTCATTCTCACGAGAAAAGGTATATAAGTTAAAATGATATAACAAAGAAATATACACTTTCATACAAGAATATAGTAACTTCGTTATAATGATACAACACAGAAATGTACATACTTACAATTTTGGGAACCGTGATAGCTCCAAGCTTCTTCATTGTCTTTCATACAATAAGCTGCACTCAGTTCTGAAATAGCGGCAAAAGGTAATGAATCAGCTTGGTTTAGTATTTAGTCTTAAAAGGCATATTTGAAAGAAATATTTTCATGTGTTATACTACTCTTGAAAATATTTACGATTACACACTTGAAAAAAACATTTAACGATTTATCTTCGGAAAAGAACTGCGTTTAAAATTATTCATTGTTTCATGACGGATATACATTTGACAGTTTTCTTACTTGGATGTGAAAAATTTTTCAGATATGTATGATTCATTTACAAGCATAATCGACAATAAATTTAGCCTACCCATTATAATGACGCTTTCATTTTTTTTCTTTCAAACTTTAAACTGTAAATGAAACCCTTTCTATATAACCTTGAAATTTTTTTTAAATAATTCGCAACAAATTTATTTTTAATGGAGCAACATTAAAAATCAATTTGTTGCGGATTATTTTAAACTTTTATTTATTGCGAAATAAATGAAATAATTATTTTATTTATTTTATTTGTTGCGAAACTTTTTAAACTTTTTTTTTCCAAAAATAAATAAAAGTTTAAAAAGGTTCAACTGACAGTTTTTGTTTTCGACTACCGTCATTGAAGGCTTATTCATGCTTCTACGGCAGTAAATTTTAATTTAATTAAAATTAATTTGATAGTCGAATCTTGTTCTTAAGATACGTATATTTCATTTTTGTGCATTCAATATAATGCTGCTGATAAAATTGAATTTGTGACACCACTACTCATGAGGTTTAATTATTGTTTTTATTGCATTTGATGCTCTACTTATTTCAATAATTACTTCTGCTTTACTACATATTACCTTTAGCAATATAAATGATTACTAAATAAAGTCACAGGTTTAATTGCGCGATTATAACCTTTGTCTATTCACTTACTTACAACCCTTCCCGTCTCAGCCTACCTAAGAAGGTGTAAGGCCTTCCACAGGCCGGAGGGGAAACATAACAGAAAAGAAAAACAATGAACTCAAACTTACAACAATGAATTCAAAAAAAGATAAAGAGCAAAAACATAAAAAGATAGAGAGCAAAATCAGAAAACACAAAGAGCAAAAACACAAAAAGCTTAACATTAAAAACACAAAACACAAAATGATTAAGAACAAAAGCACAAAACGCAACAACAAACTTAAAACATAAAAATTAATTCATTATTTAAGAACATCGCATATTAAGAAAAAAAATTTAGATGAGGAGGTCAAATACTATGCATTTTTTACTTCAAAATTTCGAGTGTTTATAATTTCAATCTTTGAAAAGTAAATATAATAAGTAAGAGAATAAATATGAGTAAATAATAAATATGAGAATAAATAATAAATATAAGAATAAATAATAAATATAAGAATAAATAATAAATATAAGAATAAATAATAAATATAAGAATAAATAATAAATATAAAAAATAAGAGGAAGTTAACTACAAATAACCAACGGCTTAACGGTCCGCTTTAACCATTTCCTCACGGGAGATACAGATGCTGCACCGTTTGAAGCTTTCCCCTCACACGCGGGCTGATACGATGCTAAACCAGTTGAGTTTCTTCCATCACCTTACTGGCTTGCAAAAATGCTGTTACAACTAGGATTGTTTTTCTCAACTTACGGATGACACGAATTCTGTACCAGTAGAACATTTTTCTCATCTTACGTAGTAGACGCCAGTAGAATATTTTAAATCAGCTGAAGGGCATTTACAATTCTGAATCTTTTTCAGATGACGAGGACGCCTGAGACGGCACTCTCACTCTCAAAAATGCCACTCCACACTAAAGGAAGGCTACTTGACTATGATGAGTTTCACCTGAAACACGCTTGCGTACAAGGTGATTTATAGGGTGCCTATAATTAACCTTTGGTCGGGCGCAATTCATCTGAGAGATTAAAAATTAAATTTCTGCTTAGGCTTAAGGAAATGCTTGTCAAACTTACCTCTTCACACACATAATGCTATATTTGCGTTTTTAAATCACTTTTTTTTTCATTTCCCAGCAATTTCAACAAACAAAATTTGAAAAAACTGGTCTGAGTATACAAAACACCGTTTGAAACATATATCACTTCTGAACTCTCACCGGAGATATTTAATAGGATGAAGAAGATCATCTTTGACCACATTTGTACATTTTTTGCCAAATTGAAGATTGAGCACAACTTATCAACTACATCAGTCATATTTCGTAGCCTCGCCCCCCCCGGCGGGGGGGGGGCCCTATGTCTCATCATTTTCCATACTTGTAATTACAAAAATATGTTCCCTCTTTTTACAAACATATGACACAAGTTAATAAAGCCAAGAAAGTTACTGCTTGCAGCTGCAGTTTTTGTGACCCCATTGAAGTAAACTATCGCAATGCCTTGAATTTAAATATAATCTAATGGAAGTAAAACTACCTAATCTATGAACACACAATCACATTTGGACATAATTTAGATACAAAATATTGCTCTGAAAATTATACAATCAACATACAGGGAAAATGTTTTATGTGAATTAAATAATTATTTTTGATGTTTTCAGGTGTCGTGAAAAGGTTTATGATTTATTTTACCTTTTTATTTTTATATATTAATATGAAAGGCAGTCGTATAGAATTTAAATGATTTATTATTTTATAAGATATTATTATTAGAAGTATAATTTATAAATTAGTACAATTTATAAACTTTAAAATTCTCAGTATCTAGCTACCTCAAAAATAATACTCTTCTCAAATTAAAAATTCAAAACTTTCATAACTATTACAGACTCTCACACACCTTTAATTTACTGTCATAGTCAGTATAAATAATAATCTAATAAGCTCTGTTTAGCAATCAAGAAATTGAATAAAATCTCATAAGCATCAAATGACAAGATAAATGCTGTTGCGTTGTGTATTTTAATATATAATTAGATGTTATTTTTTTTATTAACCCAGGTTACACCAAATAGTTACCTCTATCAATGTCATAGGGGTGGCAAATAAATCACAGACGAAATTACTCTAAACTAATGACATTTATTTGTATCAAAAACACTCTACCATTTTGCAACACAATTCATTTGGACTGATGTTATTGATTGAGAATCAGAATTACTACTTCACATGAACAATGCCAGAAAACACATGAAATAAGGAACACAACAGAAAATTATAATCTAACACAACAAACATAATAATACTTTTAGGGTTGACCCAGTGTTTATAAAAGACACCTCAATCACATTTAAAATCAAATTGTTGTTTTTTTCGCTTTTACTACATCTTCATCATTAAGTTTGTTTAATTGAAATTAAGCTTATATAAAATAAATTTTAAATAGTGACCATTAACAGTTTAATAATTAATTATAATCTTATTAATTATTAAACTGTAATTTAAACTTATTCTTGTATTTTGTCTCCTAATATTATATTAATTGTCTTTTCACTAATTAACGAACATATCTTTACGTATAAACTTTGTTTTCCCAACTAAAACGCACTCAATTACAAAAAATCATAGTGATTCATAAACTGACGCACAATTATCTTAACAACTTAACATAACACTCATTTATAGATTTTACACCTATCATTATCCTTCTTCATATTAAATATCTTAGAACATACATATGATGTAACAATTAGTAAACAGACATTCATATGTAATTTAATATATGTACCAATACATAAATGTTAATTTCATAACTTAATTATCTAATTACAAGGTTATAATTTATAAGTAGGTTACACACATTATTCTTCATCAAGCTAATTGTCACACATATTTCAACTACACTACTTAAGATTCCCATTATCAAATATGATCTGCTCTTTTAACGCTTATGTCAACAAAGAATTAAAAAGAGTAGCAAATTATTGCACATCATTTTAATCTTCAATTAAACTGTTAGAATATTCAATTAAATTAAATATTTCATCAAGTCAATACCACATGTAAAAAATTAAATCTTGTATGGAATAGAAACTTTTAGTTATATTATCTATACATATGTAAGATATATATATTTAACACATCTTGGAATCCCATTAGCAATACGTAACTGAACGAAGCATTT
>BGPR01039804.1:0-13127 GCA_013235015.1 Araneus ventricosus
GTCCCGTTTTGAAGCAACACGAGGGCTATTTTTGGACCTCGTAATTTTGAACCGCTTTCAGAGACGAGGACGACACCTGAGCTCGTACCCCCTCTCCAAACTTCCACGCCACACCAACGGGAAGACGTTTGGCCACTACGTATGCTTTAACGTGCAGCAGGCCCCATACACGGCGGATCTAAAGTGGAATCGGGTTTAGAACCTGGAACCAAGTGGAGCTCCAAAGACGAGACCTTACCACTAGGCCACCGCGGCCTTAAGAGGGAATGGATAGTATTTAACAAAATTCATTGGAAGGAATGAAGTCGAATTCAGAGCTAATATAGTAATTCCGGTCCCAAATGCTAAAATTTTAGAATAGCTCATATAATCAAACCGTCGGTCGTAGCCCATTCATAGCTATTTTGTTCTATTTCCGATGTTGTAAGGCGAGATATCACACGACTGAAAGCAAAACAGGATTTTTTTTGGTTTTATTTTATATTGCTTTACATTTTAGAATTGGGAAGCTATGGTTACTGATTAACTAACATATTTTTAAAAACTAAACTCTGCAGATATTATACACGTTGATTCAAAATTCAACGTACAAACTGTTAGGCATGAAAAACAAAAATAAGCCTAAATCACACAGGAAAATTTGCCCGGAAACGCCATCCAGATGGGTAAGAGGGTGCTGTTCTCCAGCGCTATGCCCCCCGCCTCCAATATTTTTGTACGCTGAATTTTGAGTGACTTTCTATAATATGATGTACTTACATTCAAAGTAGCGATAGAAAATGAAAATGAGTAAGGAATCAATTAAATAATATATAACACTCAAAAAATTATTTGGTGGTGTATGAATTAAATGCACTTATAGAGATGTTATTTAACATATTACAAAACTGTTCATGATAAATGAAATAATAATTAAATGTTAGGATGAAACATAATATTCAGTATTAATTTTCAAAACCACTCTCATCACTAAATCCACAAATAAAAAACGCACACACACTAAGTCATCACTACCATAAACTGAAAGCAAGATTATTTAAAAAACAGAAGATACATGGACGAAGTTCAACAACTAGTAATAAAATTCAATGAAAAAAAACGAGTTCATGAATTAGAAAATCAGAAAAGAAACAGTGCATAATTGTTTAAGGTATTATAAATAGAAGCTAAGCAATAAACTTTGGACTAATTTGCATGAACATATTTAAAATTAGAATTCAGTAAGGAGAAAAAAAAACAAATCTGAATACGACACTTGGTGGGAAAATTTATCTTCGAATCGATTTGCTTGTAACAAGCATAGTGGAGAGAAATTAATTCTTACGACTCTTGAGACATTAAGAAATAATTTTAAATCTGTGCGTGTGTTAATGGGAGTAGATTGATAAAAATATATTAAAGTGAAAGTAACATTATCTATGAGTTGTTGATTTTAATTAATTAAAACATTATTTAATGCTTATTTAACTGCAGAGAAATTCATTATGTAGCTACCTAGAGTTTTTCTGATATTGTACGAAATAAACTTTCTTAAGTAGGAAAATATAAATATTCTTTAACTACTTCTCATTTATAAAATTTCATTGCGATCATGTTTCATTCAATACTAACTTTTGGATAAAATATATGTATTTAAAAAAAATTGGTAAAACCAGAGGATCCGTCTTTCAGCCCCAATCACTGGAACGACACACACACACACACAAAAAATTAACACTTTCCTAATTTTAAAAAACGCTACTCAAAATTTAATCCGTACAATTATTTCTACTTAAACTCTAACACACAATTAACTGTCACTTTAACTGGCTGAGATCCAGTTTCAACCGCTCTAACGATCGGGAATTCCTCTCTTTTCCAATGATACTTAATTTCTCTGCGATGGTGCAACTTCCTCTTTTTAAAACCATGTAGCCTTCCTGTCAGACGCCCCGCTTCGGCGTGGCTTATGTCTTTCGTCGCCGGTGACCGCGCTTTGCGTCTATTTATACTTTAACAATGGCTTTATATTTTTCCGAATTATTTAAAATTACCTGAAACCTATCGATTAAAGCACGATTGAGTAAAATAAACTCATCTTCATCCGTCAAAGACTGCCTCTTCATTGGATTAACTAACACTAGTTGAAATGATGTTTCATATATATTGTTACAGTCATGGAAAGTCGCTTCCCAGCAATGCAAGTCTTATGGTTGGGAAGAGAGTTTTACAAGGTGAAGCATGGAGTGACCTCAGCGACTCTTATGGCACGCATGACCTTGGCGACCATTTTGGCGACCTTGGCGACAAATTTGGCGACCTTGGCGACAAATAGATGATTCCCGAAAATGCAACCCTTTTCTAGATATTTCTATTAAGGGACGAGATCTAGGTTTTTCCTGAAAATTCTATGTGACGACACGTCCTATCGGGGAGAGTATATAAGACCGCGTTTGGATCACGGGAGCGCTCTTTTGATCGACTGGTTACTTCGCTTTGAAGCGTGAACGTCTTCGGAGTTCATTCCGCTGTGTGAGCTAATCAGCTGGTGAGCTGAGCTGCTATTATCGTTACTAGTTATTTGCTGACTGTTTGTGCTGTTAGATATCAAAGTGCTGAACTGTCATTACCTGTGAATTGTTGTCTATTTACATTGGTAATCTGTGCAAGGACTATTGCTTCCTGTACCTGTGCTACGTGTTTTCCTGCATAGTTGTAAATAAACCTTCATTCTCCATTATCCTGCGTGTTGGACTGTTTACACCATACACCCACGGTAAGATTTTGTGCAACAATATATATATAAGCGTATGACGTCTAAATATGTCATCAGTGGTCGCCTGTCGCCACCCCTATTTCGAGAAATCGAAAAAATATTTCCCGTCTGTACATTCTCTACGGGGAAAACCCATGAGACAGTCCCCAGCTCCAACCATTGAATGGATTTCGACAATTTTTATTTCATAAAAAAGCTTATGAATTCTAGATATGTCATCAAGAGTTGCTTGCCACCAATCACTCTTCATTTTTGAGATATCACAAAATATAACTTTGACAGAGACCCTCAGCCTCTACAACCACCAATTCGCCAATTTACTTCCCAAATTGTAAGCATAGCTACAGGTTATTAATATCACGGGCGAACAGCTGGTCGTCGAAGGCGGCTAGTATTATATTTTTATAAATGAGCAATTAGACAGACGTGTAAAAAATAAAGTAAGAAAAATTTGATATCTTCTGTTTTGTTTATTTTCAAGATTTAATAAAGAAACTTTTCTACGCAATGTTTCCCAAAGAGTGCTCCGCGGTGCCCTAGGGAACCTCGATTTCCTCACAGGGAAGTCGCATAATTTTCATAATTTTATTTCTATTTTTAATTAACTTTCGTTCGTCGTGATATAATAAAAGACGAATATCCACTACTGACTGCTAAATATGAATGAATTTTAAGGGGAACCCTATGTCCGTTAACCCTAACCCTGTTACTTAGATGTACCTTTTCTCAAAATCTGTTAGAGATTCATGGTTGAAATTTTTTATACAAGTAAAGTACACTTTTCTCATTATACCGAAATGAGCTTTTGGTTAATTTTTAATTTTTTATAAATTTACAAAATATTTAATTAGACGTAGTGAAATTTTACCCTATTTTGACGCAAAAAAATTGTAAAAAATAAAGTTTTGAGTTTCTTTGATAAAGCTCATTTCAGTATAATGAAAAAGGCATATTTTATTTGTATAGAAGTTTCATACTTGTATGCATTACAGATTTTGAGAAAAGGCACACCGAAATGGCCAATCTCACATTTTTTTGTTTCAACACAAAAAAATTTGCAAAAAATACATTTTTGAATTTTTTTTCAAAAATCATTTCGGTATATTGAGAAAGATGTACTTTACGTGTATAAAAAATTTCAAACGTGAAACTATAATAGAGGTTGAGAAAAAGTACATCGAAGTAACAGGGTTATTAACGGACTTAGGGTTCCAACTCCCTCTAACTCCATTTCCTATTTCTTATTTGTGTTGTAATATCTTGGCCTAGGTGTGGCCAAATAAATTCAAGCTTAGGTTGGCTTAAGTACTTTTATTAATACAGCAACAATTAATAGACACTTCTCGCAGAGAAGTCTTGATTAAATATGATTATTTACAAAGTAATCACTAACATCATAGTTCTAGAACGTCAAAGTTCCATGGCAATTAGTCCCTAAGGAATTGTCTTCACAGGATGGTTAGCTTCCACCTATCAATGTAATTCCGAACCCCGAGACTACCAGGAGTGCTTGCAAGTTCATGAGCCGAGAGTTCGGGGATGCCGATTCCTCGGGTTTGCCTACCAAAGTCCGAAATCAGTCGGGACTTCCAATCCGCTGATCACACAGCTCTTTTCGGTCCTCCGGAGCCTGAAACCTCGTTCGAGACGCCTAATCCGTTTTTCTCCGCCATCCTTCCCTCGAACCTCCAGTTTTTATTCACCCCTGAAGGGGTGGGTGAAGTGGTGAAGCTCCACCTACCCTTTCCTACATTGGATAATGGTACTCTGGTTGACCAACAGCTCACCTTCCTAGTGGTCAACCCCGATTATGGGAAGGTTCTTGAGTTTTCGCCACCACTGGCCTATTCAGGAATGACACCAAACGGTACCGCTAATGTGTTCGCTGACAGTGATGGATTCCTCGGTATTGTGGCGGCCCTCTGTGTGAAGTCCTTTCCCTTGCGCCCGCCTCGTAAGCGATGTCCAAGTGCAACTGTCCTGCTGTTTACCGCCAATATCAAAAGGGGCGGCACTCTTTCTCTCATGAGAACGTTGCTCGCTTGAAGGAAACCTTACAGTGTGGAGCTAGGTTTTAGGCAGTTGCTTCATAAAATCAAAACATCGCGCGAAAATCATTTTAGGGAAGGATTTGAAGGAGTCCAGTTTAATTCCACGATTCGTCAGATTGAAGATCGTGGCGTGTGCCAGCAAGCTCATCCATGCCACTGATTATTATATTTATTAAAATTTGTTCAATAAATTTTTGTGTGGTATAAAATGTATTTTATTTGCTTTTTACTTAATTTATACAAAAAAGTAGTGATTATTTTGCATAAAGTAGCTGTTGGTGTTTTACATATGGCTCCTTAAAAAAAATCTGGATTCAGCAAGGGCGCTGAGAGTCGAAAAAGTTTGGGAATCACAGGTTTAACATTTGAATGGCGCTAAATGTATTCAGGGTTACACAAAGAGCGAGGGAGAAAACGTCTGCTAGAGAAACTCCGAATATTATTTTTACATGATTCATTTGTTTATTTTATACAAAACTGAACAATTTCCGCAGCATGGTATTATCTCAAAAGTAGAAACGTCAAGAAGTGTCCATAGAAAGTGAATTACGTTAAATTGCAGTTTTTGATACAGAGGATAGATGTGAAAATAAATTTTTTGCTAGCAATAGGATACGTATATGCGTTTAAAGCATCTCGATTTAGTTAACTTATTTTTTTCCTTGGGTTATTCTTTTCTTTAACTTTATGCATTTATTTTATAATTTTTATATTTTTGCAGACCGTCAGATCAAGCAATCGATTGGATTTCTCTTTTACTATTCTGGTTCTTCTCTTTTACTATTCTTCTCAGTAGAGTGGCGAAACAGACATGAGGATGGGAAGTCAGGATGTTCAACATTTGACACTTTGATCATCCCGCGAATGAGTGAAGGGAGAGTTGTGGAAAGTAACTCCAATGGGATCCGGGATGAACAATAGCTGATGACGTACTATGTGGCTGTCTAGTAAGGTATTGTTATTTTTATTGGACAAGTCGTCCTACTTTAGCGAATGGAAGCTACAATAAATCAAAACTTAACACTCAGACTCCTAAGCCGGCCGTAACCGACCATGCAACTTCTATACTAGTGGTGCGGATTTCGGCCGGTTGCTGTTCCGAAAGGGGGGAGAAGACATTTGGGCGAGTGGTCATTAAAGGGACCCTTAAGGGAGAGAAGAAAGGCCTGCCATTCATATCTCCCACCACCCGTAGTGAGGAGAAAAGGGGGAACGGAACGGACGAATCCATTCCACAGATCAATTAGTAAACAAACTTCCGTATACAACTGTACTCAGATTTTGAGAACTCTTAGCAGTCAGAGAGTTAAAGGCTCGTGTGTCTGATCCTCCGTGTTAATTGCGAGGCACTCACCAGAAAATATACCAATCATCCTTTTATATTATACGCACACTGTTTTCCTAGGGAAGATTATGACATATACATGAAATAAAATTCCGCCCTCTTTTGCTTGGCTCGCGAATAAAAAACGCCGGATCGAGTTCATTTTCAGCGACAGTTGATCCCGATGCGATTTCCTTGAAAAATCGTCGCATTATTTCGAACGAGCGGCGGAGAAACAGGTAACGACCTGCACCCCTCGTGCCGGTCCCCCGGAAAGCGACGTTTTTAGATTTCCGCATTGATCTCTTTCTGCAGCCGCCCCGACCAATCGATGCTCGACATCTGCCAGGGCAAATCCGCTGTGTCAGCATCCCCATCGCGTGCAGGGCAAAAAGCGCACGCAGTCAAAACAATGTTTCAGTCTTCGCTCGGCCAGTTGTTTTTGGATTAGGTGGGGTTTGTTAGTTTGATGCTGATTTCCGATACTATGAATAAAAAGGTTGAGCGTGGTTTGTATTGCAACAGGTAGGACACTTTTTGGATTGACGGACGCGAAGTCAGCTGAGAAATTTAAGAATTTTCAACCTTTTCTGTTATTTGACATGTTAACCCCTTCAGTCGGAATTAAGAAATAATGGAGTTAGAGTATTTTCCATTGGCGTATTTTGTACTACTGCAAATATTAAAGCATAAATGAAATTTCAAGCCTGTAGATGAAAAATTAAAGAAGTTTCCCCGTGTCCGGCATCCGGACAATACCGGATATTTCAACTAAAAAAAGACACAAAATCACACAAATTTCACTTTAAAATGGTTGTCAAAGAGTAATAAAATATTGTAGAAGCCTTTTAAATGGAAAAAAAGGATTAAAAACAAGAAATTACTTGAAAAACAAAATTCACCATCGAGCTCCATTTTGGGAAGAACGATGATTTTCTGAATTTTGTTGAAAAAACTGAAAAAAATGAATTGATTCCATGCCCGGAACGAAAAATTATTGCAACGATTATATCGATAAGCAAATCGAGAATCAAATAAAAAAACAGCATGTAGTTTCGTCAATTATTGAATTAATAGGCGCAGTTCAAATAGTTGATGTCCGGTATACCGGACACCAGATCTGAAGGGGTTAACGCTT
This sequence comes from Araneus ventricosus, assembly GCA_013235015.1. Classification (NCBI taxonomy): domain Eukaryota; kingdom Metazoa; phylum Arthropoda; class Arachnida; order Araneae; family Araneidae; genus Araneus; species Araneus ventricosus. The sequence goes on from BGPR01039804.1 coordinate 7,269, forward strand.
TGGAAAACGGGAAACGTAAAAATACGGCTTTCTCGAACTACCCAACATCAAAATTTTAATTCAAGAATTTGACTTGCTAGTTTAGAAGTTGGAGATGCTAAAAGATGGCTGCGGATTAGTTTAGTTTAGCTATATTAGCGTCCCGTTCTGAAGCAACACGAGGGCTATTTTAGGATGGACCTCGTAATTTTTAACCACGCTCAGTTGACGTGGGCGACGCCTGAGCTGGCACGCCTACTCCAAACTTCCACGCCACACCAACGGGAAGACGTTTGGCCACTACGTACGATTTAGCGTGCAACAGGCCCTATACACGACGGATCTTCAGTGGAATCGGGTTTCGAGCCTGGAACCCTCCGGCCTCAAAGCCGAGGCCTCACTGCTAAGTCACCACGGCCTCGGATGTCAGCAGAATATGTCCACTTATTCTTTTATGGTATAAACATTGTATAGAAAGAGCATAGTTACTCTTTGTCGCTTTATGTGAGCTTGCATCTAATTCGTATCCCGCAGACAATGCGTTAATAGTAAGTCTTTTATTTTCAGCTTAGTGTATAGTTAGATTACCATCCCGTCTTGAAGCAACACAAGTGCTGTGTTTCGGGACGGATCTCGAAAATTTCAACCGCGGTCAGAAGGCGAGGTTGACGCATGAACTGGTACTTCCCTTTCTGAGATTCCGCACCACACCAACAGGACAACGCTTAACCCACGACGTCAAATTTAAAGCGCGCCGGATCGCTTATAGGCATTCTGTACTCGAGCAGAGAACCATTGTAACTTTGGAGGGCTCTGATTGGACAAGCGAATCTGACGCCACTCTTCTGCACACCGTATCTTGTTTAAAGTTCTTCCATATTCTTCTATCCATGAATACACATCGGAAACACTTTTAAGGCTGCTTCGAACGATGGTTTCATCTTTAACGATTTTAACAACTTCGTTTACAAAAGAAGGGGGAAGATTGGAATTCTGAATAGCCATGGCGTATCACACAAAGAACATTTCGCTATCGCTAGTTGAAAGAATAAGGCAGAGCGTGGTGAAAGGTAAACAAACAACAAAGCATAGTTCCGTCAGATTTGCTTGTCCAGTCAGAGCCCTCCAAAGTTACAATGGTGCTCTGCTTGAGTACAGTATGTCTATATGCCGCCGGATCCACACCCACCACGGATATTTGGGTGGAATTGGGTTTCGAACCTGCAACCCTCCGTTCTCGAAATCGATCCTTTACGATTTGGCCCTGCTGAATTCTTAAAGTATTGCTTGACTTTGAATGCGTATTAGGTTAGTTGAGAAGAGAGGTCTTTAATAAAAAGAAGAACTTTTGCTTCTCACTACTTGAGACACCCCTCGGTGTACGCTGTTCCGGTGAGTATAATTTTATAATTGCAATACAAATAATAAGAAATAAATTCGCACAATATTTTAAAAAAATTGTGCGAAGTAGGTTTTATTTCTTTTTAATTTGAATTTTTTCAGACTAAAAAAATTTATAAAGGGGATTCCCATTTGCCCCTTCTCCGAAATTTATTTGGAGAAAATGGATACTTATACACCCTGGGATAAAATCAATACAGTGCATCAAAAATAGAGTAGATGACCTCAGATACACTGTAAAAAAAATCCCTTAAAATTTACGGTTTTAAACTGGCAGCTGGGTTGGTTGTGCGAAACCGTAAAAGTTACGAAGTAAATCCGTAGGCACAACGGTTTTTTACCGTATGAAATCAAGTTTTCTCCGTAAAAATTAAGTCATCGAAGTGTGACGTCATAGACTGAGTTGAGTTGTTCTTCTCCTTCTGTTCGAGTTGAGTTGAAATGTGCTGATGTGTTTTTTCAATTAGGAATATTAATTAATCAAGGCTTAATTAGTAATTTCAATTAGTTTAATTAATATAATTTTTAATTGAACTTACTTGGACGATTTCGATGCAAGATTTTGACAAAACTTCTAACTCCTCCGAGTCGGGGATCGAAACCGCGTTCATAGAAATACAAGGCAGTCGCTCTAACCACTAGACCACCGGAGACTTCATAAAATAAAGTAAAAATAATCTATTTGAGTTTTAAAGTCACTATAGCTCTAGTGGCGCCACCTAGTAGTGTAAAAATCAACTATTGCCAGAACACGTGTTTTAAGGTTACGGAGATGGAACCCTATTTAAACATGAAATGGATGCAATAAAATTACATTTAAGAAAAGGGAATGTTATCGTACTTTCTGTACGATAACTTTCCCTTTTCTTAAATGTACGGTATTGTTTTTCGCAATACCGTATGACGAAAAATAGAATTTGCACTGACGGTTTTAAACCGTTTATGGCTGGAGCGGAAAACGGTGAAAAGCCGTTTTGTCAACAAAACAGCTTTAAACCGTCAAATATACGGGAAAAGTCCGAGAAAAAAACGGATATTTTTTACAGTGTATTTTTGCTAAAAGGTTTGCAAAAAGTTTCATACCTGGAATTCCATCAGAAAAGGGCTATATTGTTAATTTTTGAGGGACATGAACTTCACACTTCGCCCGATCTTATCAATAAAGCAATCTGTAATCGGGCACAGTCACTTAAGACACCTTCTTTCACATCGCATGTTCGACAGCAACTTTGAGTGTGTGTGTATGGGGGAGGGGGGTAAAGACCCACTGAGACAAAACTCATGTAAAATGGCAACGAGCAAACGGAAGGAAAAAAAGTCCAAAAGGTGACTTTGTCGAACCGGTAAACGAAATCATTATCACAATACCAACTGGAAATGTTGTCAGTATTTATGAAGCAATGGGAATTTATGATAATGAAACGAAACTAATTTATAAAACTATTAGGAGTGCCATCGGCGAAAACATATTCACGAAGGATAATCTTGCATGCCCATATAAGCACTTATGTATAAGCATACAAAATAATTGAAGAATATATAAAATTAAATAATTGCCTCTATACAAATCAGTTGAGAGTATATCCGATCCGCCTTCAATCTACTGTTTCTCTCACTGACAACTACAAAAAAAAATTTTTAACCGTAAAAGCAACTCTTAAATATTGTTAAGAGCATCCCAAGTACTAAAAAATTCTTATCACTGTATTTAAATTTTAGGGAGGGTTTACTTTTTCACCCCGACGAGATGGAGTTTAGTTTAGTTTAGTTTAGTTATATCAGCATCCCGTTTCGGGAGCAACACGAGGGTTATTTTGGGACGGACCTCGTCATTTTGAACCGTGGTCAGATGTCGAAGATGACATCTGAGTCGGCACCTCCCTCTCCAAACTTCCGCACCACACCAGCGGAACTATGAGATAGGGGATTGGGTATCTTTGACTACATATTTATAAATACGTTTTACACTTGAATAAATGATTAATTTCAATAAAATTTATTTTTCAGTTTTAATGATAAAGTATACTGAACACTTTGATTTATTACAATAATATAAAAGAGAAAATTCGTTGGTAACAAAAACGCCGAAACTCGGAATAAAATTTTTATATTTTAAAAGCGGCACCCCGCCTTATATTATATTCTGTACTAAATGATAAATAAAAACATTAGTTTATTATGAAATGTAACATTTTCAAGGTCTGATTGGTCGCTTCATCCAATAAACTAATGGTCGTGTTAAAAAAGTTTATGTAATCAAAATTTAATACAAGATTCCAGTTAGGTTGTTACTAAACACCTTTCCACACACAAAAAACACCCATCTGAATGTTTAAAAAAAAGCAATAGAGTTTACAAATAAACTACAGTCTGCTGTTAAATATAGCAGTCAGAAAAGAAGAAAGGTATTTAATTATGAATAGCATTTCCTTTTTTTCGTGATGACTTCAGACACTTACAGTATTTTCTTCGTATAATGCAAATGAATTGTTTCTTGTGCGGCGACTGAGGTTAATTCAAAGTGAAACGGGAGTTAATTTGGCTCTCTTTTGAAGTGTTTGTTAGTCGAAACGACATCTTGCTTTCCTTTTTTCGAGATATTTAGCCTCTGCTCTTTCTCTCTCCGTTTTTTCAGTATTTTTAGTATCTATCAGTCTTTTTTTAGATTTATTGATTTGTCGGCGATGTGTTGCAATTGAGTCAGAAACCTAATGAATCAAATGCCTTTTATCCCATTTTGAACAGTTTTATAAATATCCAGACTTCCTCTTTGCGCTATACCCATTTTTGTGGCGTTACGGCCACGTCAGTTTTAGGTGCATGCAGAATTCTCTTCTGCGATGGAACTTATTATAATGAATCTTGGTCAGATAAAGAGGGCAGCACCTAAGCGGCACCGCCTTTCAAACTTCCACACCTCCCTACCAGCGGAGGAACAACGTTGATATATCCGCATGTATAGTGGATCATTGATATTTAAATACAGAAATGAAAGAAGGAACACTTTTATATAAAATACACCTAGTACCAGACATTAAATAAAATATCTTTCACTTGATATACTGTATTTGAAGATAAAAAGAGAAGATATACAGCCAACAAACTAATAATCTAGACCCATCTTATTAAAAAAAGTAATAAGCATTAAAATAATGTATAAAGATTATTAGATTTAGGGGATTAAACTATTCAGCCTAAAGTATATTACGTTTTAATGAAAAAATCTTTTGACATGATAAGTTACTTTTCCCTTGTAGTTTAATGCTTTCTAGCTGCAGTATCAGAAAAAGCATCATGCCCATACATGTGGTTTTCTCTTTCTGTTCAATGCACATGGTGTTTACAAAATAATAGCCCTACTCTGAGGGGCTGTACGTCCTCAACTAAACAAGTAAGCCCACCATTCTGAACAACAGTGAGTGAGAAGTTTGTAAGTTCTTTCTTTGGTGGTTTTTCCGCTATTATCGGCAAATTGAAAACGTCAATAAGTGCAACCATCCAAACTGTAACATTTCGTTCGTGTTTCAGGTGGAAGTTCACATTTCTAATTTTATAATCTTCCCAAAATGTTATAACTATCAGGAAGGAATTTGAGTGCACACATAAAACATACATATAGGTATAGGATATATCTCTGTAGCTACATATGTTAAAAGAAACATAACTAATGTTTTTTATTTTAGAGATAGGAGTAACAACAGAAGTTAAAAATATTTGAAAATCAGGAATTGTAGTTCAGCGACTGCTGAGTCGCAAACTTGAAACAAAAAATACGCATAGATTCCGACGTCACATGCATGAGGTGCGCGCACAATTGGCTGACGCTCTCGCATACGTTTTCTCAGGCGGATTTCGTGATTGAGTTGAAAATTTTGTTTCGAAACAAAGAGGAATTGAGAATGCTTCAGAAACAAAAGAGGGTAAGAGTAACTTCGAAACAAAAGTATTGCGAGAAACAAAATTATCGCAAGTAACGTCGAAATAAAGAGTCACGCAGGTAACAAAGAGAATCCGAAGCTGAAGACAAAGAGAATCTGGAGTAACAAAAGATCCGAGAGCAGAAAAGTCGTGAGTAACAAGAAGGAATCCGAGAAGTTCGAAAGATCAAAGAGAATCGCGAATGTAAAGAGAATCCGAGAAACAGAAAGAGTCACGCGAGTAATAAAGAAGATCGAAACAAAAGTCGCACCCAGGTAACAAAGATCGAAACAAAAGGTCACGCGGGTAACAAAGAGAGAATCGAAGCTTCGAAACAAAGGAGTCGCATGAGTAAAGACCGAGGAAACTTCAGGCAGGTAAAGTAGTCCTACGCCTTTAACATCAGCGGCTGTTTGGAAAAGCCAGCCTCCTTCATTTTAAAAAAAAAGTTAGTTGTTCAAAAGGTAGCCCTTTAGATTTGGGATGATTCTTTCGTAAACCAACCAGTATTTCAAGACCCTTCAGTGGATGAGTGGGTCTGCAGTTTATAGACTGTTTATC